>JASDQU010028520.1:27032-37970 GCA_032191745.1 Picea mariana
CATATCTACAAAATATTCCAAATTCATTTGCAGTGTACTCTTCTCCATTGTCGGACCTGAGTATCTTGATTTTCCTTTCAGAGAGGTTTTCTACCAAATCTTTGAATTCCTTGAAATTTCCAAGTAATTCATATTTTTACTTCACGAAATAAACCCAAGTATTACGAGAGTAATCATCAATAAAAGATACATAGTATACATACCTTCTTAGAGAGGTTGATAGCATTGGAACACATACATCTTCGTGGATAAGCTCCAAGACTCCTTATGTTTTACTGTCTCTTTTTGGAAACAAATTATTTATGTTCTTTCCTTGTGCACATCCATTGCATACACCTTCATGATCAAAATTTAATTATGGTAAACATGTAACTACCTTTTTTACATATGGAGAGGCTTTGTAGTTGATGTGAGCTAGTATTTTATGCCAAAGTTCATAAGGAATTTCAGTAGAGCAAGTTAAGGCTACAGATGAGTGACCTTTCAACTTGTACAACCCACCTTCTTCTATTCCAATAACAACTACATATTCGATATTGTTTCCTTTAGGCCACATAAGAAATTCACCATCTATGAATGAAACCTAGGAACCTTTCTTATCTAGAGCTGGGATAGAAAGTAAGTTCTTTGTCAAAACTGGTACATAAAGTACATCCTTCATTCTCATCGAAGTTCCTGAATAAAGTTTGTAGGTGGATTCTCCCATTCCTTTGACAGGGTAACAATAATCATCTACAAGTGAAAATTTATGGCGGAAGTACTTTTATGTAAGACTACAGAGAATGTCTTTCTAACCTGTCATGTGCTTAGAGTCACATCTATCTATGAGCCAAGTATTCTCTCCAAATATCACAGATCCTGAGAGGGCTCAAAACAAAACATAATCTTCGATATCTTCTTTAGTTAACTTCTTGGGTGGCTCATCATCTTCAGTGTCATGAACATGATTTATTTTGTTATTTCTCCTCTTGTATACTTCCATTCTATTAGGACAATTCTTAGCAATGTGTCCCATCTTATCACAATGATAACATTGATAGGAAGATAAATCTTTTCCCTTTATTTGACCGTTATGATATTTATGGAATCTCTTTGGAGACTGATATTCTTTATGAAAGTGGGTCTCCTTTTGAAAATGAAACTTTTTCTTCCCACCCTAAACATGAAAAACTAGGACTTGATCTTTATCTCTTAATAGGACGACTTCTCGGTTGGCCACTCTTGCTTCTTCTTGAACACATTCTTGCCATAAACTGTCAAATTGGAGTTTCTCTTTTCTTGCACAAACTTTTGGATGAAGTCATCCCAAGGTCCTGTGAGACCATTAAGATTTGTCATTATGATTTAATATTCATCCAAGTTGTCTCCAATTTCCTCTAGTTGTTCCTTGAATTGAGAAACCCTAGAGAAATAGTCTTGAACTATTTCTCATTTTTGCATCTTCGTATTCGTGAGTTGGGTTCTCAATTTTATCTTCCAATTGATGTTATTTCCTTTATACATTATGGTTAGGTACTCACACATGTATTTTGGATTAATATTAGAAGAAAATTGAGGGATCAAGTGGTCTTTAATGGAATCTACAATTATTATTTTGGCCTTAATCATATCCTTCTTGTACTTCTCCTTGGTTGCATTTTTTTCGTGTTCTGAAACATTCTCTTTTATGAATTTTGCAAGTTAATTCTCTTCAAGAATAAGTCCAATTTTTTATTTCCATGTACAGAAATTTCCAAACCTTCTAACTTTTTAACAAGCTTGGTGTGTGTAGACATCTTGACCTAGAGCTAGGAAAATGACCAGAAAATGAAAATGTTCAAAAATTGAAACTGATATTACCAGGAGATGCGCTAGGATGAGACGAGTTTGTTGGAGCTGAATGTTTCATAAAAATACATTTTTTCCCCTTGAAACTTGACCTGTATAATTTTGGATAGGTACTTCTCATACTGGTTTTGGTTTTCTTATACTAGTAAAAACTAGGATTTGACTTTCCAAAGAAACTGACCGCTAGAAAAGTTTCCTCAAGCTTCCAAAATATGTGCTAAGGTAGGGCACACTTCCCAAGATATGTTTTCATAAAAAATATCTTCAGTAGAAAGCCCTAATTTTATTGTACATCAAGAATGACATCTAGATACTGAGTGAAAGATGCTCTATTCAGTCTAGCTCTCATACCATGTCAGGTTTTTACTTTTCTTATTAGGTTAATTCCAAATTATATTTGAATTTAATTTATTTCCAAAACAACAACATAAAGATGATCACTGAAAGAAACACAATCACAAGGTACACACCATTTTATCATTGGAAATCCTCATGGGGGAGATAACCCAACAAAAAATTCCTCAATAATAGATTGCCATTAATATTCCAAGACTAAGACCAAAACACCAAGAATAAACTAAGACTGAAGATGCACCCCTCTTCTCCTTCCTCATGCAACTGCAAATACCTTTAAGATATGCACACTAGATGAGTGAGTGTGAGTGTGAACAAGGGATGCACCATCCTCACATAGAAATACTAGTTGAGGAGGTGCTAGGATTATGTCTCTTCACTTAGTAGGGCCGACTTCATATAAAAGTGGTTAAAACTACTTTATAAACACTAGGGGATGACTTTACAAATACCACCATCTAAAAATGGTTTGACCAATCAACAGAAGGGAATTCGATCTTATACAAGACCCGACATTGTCAATCCACAAAAGGGGATTTGATCTATAAGATAATAAATCAAAATATAATTAGAATATTCTTCGAAGTTACAATATTTCAACGCAATATTATGTCCACAAAGGAGGAGGATAATAATTATTATTGCTTGATTAGTCCTACACAACCTACTTCTGGTAGGAATTTTTCTAATTTGTCAATATAAATACCAAAAATAGTATGTGACAAAGGAAAACCTTGCTCAACCCTTATGTCACAATTGATTTCCTATACCCAACCATAATTTTTTGTAAAGTTCACAATGACACTTTCATAGAATTGTGATCATAGACTTTAATTGAAAATTGGTCTTTATATGTTCTAGCATCTTCCAAAGGTTGTTTTGAGGGATTGTTCCAAAACATTTTAGAAAGTCAACAAAAAACTAAAGATATTATCATTGTTGTTTCGACAATGTTCAACTATAACTCTAAAAAAAATTAAGTGTTCCAATGGTAAGTGATATATTTATAAACCATCATGTTCCTAATCACTCTTATCCCACAAGGTAACATATTTTTCAATATTAAACCATATAATCTGCCTAAAAGAGGGATTACCATAGTAGTCCTATAATTTAAATGGTTGTTTTTTTTATAACTTTTAAATATTAGATATTAGAGAAATAGTACCTTCTATCCAAGGTATAGAAAAACTTACTCAACAATTAAATTAAAAAGGTTTTTAGTTTGAGGAACAAGAATAAAGTCTTTGATTTTAATATTTCATCATATTAACCTTCAATGTCTTAAATTTTTTTTTGCAAAGAGTTTAACTTCACTCCTAATTTTTCTGTCGAGAAAAGGCCCTTTGTTTTAAAAATCATTTAATTGTTAGTTAAAATAGTAAGAGATTGATGGATATTTGCAAGGTACAAATTTCAATCCTGTATAATCTTACAAATTTTCTTTAGCCTCGAAGACTATGGTGTTTCTCCGAAACTTTTTTGGTTAAGTTTTAAAAAGGTCTAGGAGATTTTTGTTATGTTTGTCTATGTAATGACCCTCTTTTTTTTTTATTAAAGTTTTATATTTTTTAATTTTGGAACTTTTATTGATTTAGTTGATGAATTTTTAATATATATTATTTAATATTATATATATTTTTAGTAATATTATTTGATATTATATATTTGATGTTATATATGTTTTTAATAATATTATTTAATATTAAATATTTAATGTTATATATATTTATTAAAATAATATTAAAAGTGTATTTTTAAAATTTAATGTTCCCCTGGATGGGGTGGTATTGCGGTCCACCTGGAAGGCTATGGGCGAAGGGGGAGGCCAGCGGAGCACAGAACCATGTGCTCGGCTCGTGCCCACTGCAGCCACCACCCCCGGGTATTAAATTGCATTCAAAACTGATGGGAGGGGCATTAACCCAACCCCCCTCGACCACCTCTATGCATAGAGCTATGCAGAATTCGTGTTGCATTATCACATGGCTATTTGGTTTCGACTTCAGCTCTGTGATTTTCATGGTCTTCCGGGCGTTCTTCATCCTCCACCTTGGCTCTGTAGACCTTCTACAGACGCCGAGCCTCGCCATGCCACGACAACGCATGTGTCCACGTAGGGGCTCTCCCTGGCACCCTCGACGCCCACACACTTCCTCCTCGCCCTCTGGTTCATCCACCCGAGGCCTTGATTGTTTGGCTGTCGTTGACACTTCCTGGACCCCGTCATGGCGTTCTCCCTCTGTCAAGCATTCCTCCTCTCCCTCGGCGCCGAGCCATGGTCGACCTCGTCGTAATCTAAAGACGCCCTCTCCCAATCTACCGCGTGAACACTCTGCCATTCTGCATGACTTAGTTTTTGAGCTCCGTGATGGAGTGAATGACCTCCACTTCCGGGTCCAACAGATGGAGGGAAGGCTTCCAATCCTTCTCCAGCTTCTCGCCAGTCCCCCTCCAGCCACTCCTGAGGATTCCAGTGATGCTCCTGAGGATTCCAGTGACCATGCGAGCAACCATCAATAAGCTACCACAGAGGAAAGCCCGCAGTCTGACGGGAAGGCCGGTAAACTAGTGCCCATGACTGCTCTCGCGCGGAAGGAGACTTCAGCAAGCACGGTAGGAGGGAACGACGATGTAGTTTCGGCAGCGGCAGCAGCGGAGAAGGACACCAGCATCCAGGTGCACGAGGACAAGGGCAACAACGCCATGGACATGCAGTGGACTGCCAGCGGGACACCTGTCATCGAGGAACCCTGGCCTGGCCTCTTTCCCGAGTATGTTCCAGATTATACAAGGCTTGTTCCATACTTTAGCTCTAGTGGCTCTCATGGTAGTTAAATAGTCTCGTTTTCTCTAGAATTGTTATAAATTTTTGCTACTTGCTATATACGGTTGGCTGAACTGGTTTCTCCTTACGGAGCAGTTCAGTAATTACAACCGATTGACTCAGTTAATGTACTCTTGATCCTGGTTCTTAGAAGGATTTTTATATATAATACAAACACTTACAAAAAAAAAAAAAATTAATGCTAATAATTATTAATAATGTTTGTTTTTCTTTAACAAATCTCTTTTGTTTTTACAAAAGTTTTATATTATTTTATTTTGGAACTTTTTATTGATTTAGTTGATGAATTTCTAATACATATATTTTTTAATTTTGTAATATTTGTCATACTACATATTATTATTGATTATTCTTTTTCAAAATAATATTAAAGGTGTATTTTTAAAATTTAATACTAATAATTATTAATAATGTTTGTTTTTCCTTAACAAATTACTTAACCCAACTCTCCTAAAAATGCTTTCTTCCACATAAGTTTATAAGTTTCAAAAGCTTTCTTCCCCTTTTTTTTAGTTTATAAACTATAAACCAAATTTTTTTGTTCACTTTTACAAAATGATTTTTTTGGTTCACTTTTACAAAATGTCTTAAAAGTTTTAAATTAATTTGTAATACATTAACTAAGCTTTATCTCCATTTTAGTTATATATATATTTTTTATTTTATAAACTATAAACCAATTTTTTTGGTTCATTTTTACAAAATGTCTTAAAAGTTTTAAATTAATTTTTAATGCATTAACTCTTCTGTATCTCGATTTTAGCTTTATAGCCTAAAATTTTTGCAAAAATTTTTTTTTGTCCATTTTTAAAAAATGTTTTGGAAGTTTTAAATTATCTTTGATGTATTAACTCTTTTTTAATTTTTATATATGTTTTATATTACTTTATTTTGATATTTCCTTTTAATTTAATCATAGAAAATGTTTCTCAATTTTTAAATTATCTTTGTTAATGTATTGATTTTTTTTTTCATATATATTCCATATTATTTATTTTTATATTTCTATAAATATTTCAATTATTTTTCTTATCCATTATGAAATAATTGTCATATAAAGGATCACAATTGGTTCTCTTGTTTTAAACTAAATATCTAAAAAAATGTGTATTTTATACAATTGCAAAGTTTTAACATCAATTTATAATACATATCTTCAGTTAAATTATATAATATGTGTGTTTTGATATCACTTGTCTCACCACATTAAAATTTAATTAATATACTATTAAATCATCATGCAACAACTATATATACATATGTATCATGAATTATTTTGGATACACATTAATACACAATGATATCCAACTACTATATTATTAAATCTTCATGCAACCACTACCCATACATATGTACTTTGAATTATTGTAGATAAACATTAATACACAACTATTTTAGGATTAAGTATTAACATCACCTCATAAGGTCACTACCTCTACATATAGATTCTCAATTATATTAAAAAATGTATGCTAAATTTATCTATTTATTTTAGAAAAAAAGGTTTAGTAATTTTATTAAAGATAATAAAACTATAGTCGTAGATATCCATTATTATTTAGGAGTGGTACAAAGGAGAGCATTTATTCTTCCTTCAGAAAAAAAAAAACATTTTTCAACAAACTCGTATATTTTCTTTATAACATATACTTGGCCTATCCAATTCATATAGAGTGAGCATATAAGCTCTACAGAAGCGCAAAATCCTATAGTTTCACTCAACAATATACAAAATACTATATTTGAGATTCAACAAGTTCAATCTTCGAAAATATCAAATACAATAGGGAAATTAAAACCAAGATTCATATGATTAATAATGTGTCATTGATGGGATTCAATGTTTTTCCAGGTTCCATCATGCAACTTTGATCCTTCCTTTAAGAGTTTGACGCCCTCAAAAAATATTTCCCTACACACATGCTAAAACTAATTGTAAGGGAAAGGAGAATATAAATTCTTTATGTTCTGAAATAAAGAATGCAATATGTAATTCCACAAGACATAGACCCTTTTCATCCCTTGAATTACAAAGAGAGATTCACACATGATATGAATATGTGAGACCTCATTTACAAGATCAAGGATAAGGACTACCTTGAGTGCTAACAATTCACTGAAATTATTTGTGGCTTGGTTGATCCCAATTCTGAAAGAGACAGAGTGGTTTTTGCAAAGAAAATGAGACCTTGAGCCCCTCACCTTGATGGATTTCCTTGAAAGGATCCATCAAAAAAATTCTAGAGAAACATTTCATTTATTTGGCCTCTCAATACTCACCTACAATGAGGAGAAGACAAGGATTGAGGAAAAACAATAAGAATTTTGAAACTTTTGGTAGCACACTTTAGGGGTAAAGTGTCATATCCCTAAAAAATATTGGCATTTTTCCATAGCCAAACTAAGAGGAAGGGATTTGAAATCTTTAATATCCATAATCTCATAACAATTTTTGAAAGATTCTTTTATGGAAACTTATTGTCATGGGTAAGAGAGTCCACCTAATCCTTCAATTTCCTTCCATATTGAGAAGAGACCAAATTAAATTTTTTGTTTTTATCATACATTTTAATGTCCAAATAGATTACCACCACCAAATCCATTGCACATATCCATGTAAATATATATTACTTAACATTTATAAATTATATAAACATAATTTATCAAGCAATTTCATATATTTTATTTAATTTTTGTTATTCATTTTCCGATTTCATTTTAACTTAAAAATATTATATGATCTATGAACTATTTCATATATTTTATTTGAATTTTATTATTCATTTTCCAATTTTATTTCAACTTAAAAATATTATATGATCTATAAACTTGTTTTATAGTTTTACTAGTTTTATAGTTTTGGAAGTTGTTTGATAAGTGAATTCAATAAATTTCATTTTAACGTGTTGTTAGTCCTTGTCCTTCGTGTTGGAAGAACTATAGTAAATGGTTTGGCATTTTAACCAATGCACCAAGAGACATTTTAACCAAAGTTTTGAGTGCTAATTTCCCATATCATATTTGATTTTTTATCCAAACTTTCCACTTTGAGCTCTTATTTGGCCTCTTCCCGAGGCACAAGGAGAAGATATGCAAAGTATTTGATTTGAAACTTGGTAAATGATGAATAAGTTATGACATGCACGCTTTCTAGTGAAATAATGCTATCTTGAGTGATAAAATTAGTTCATTAACACTAAATGTTTATGTGAATAACCCATATTATTAAAATAGACATTTCTCCTGCCCTTTGTTAGGTGTCCAACTGTCCAAATTGGATTCCATGCATAATTCGTGTTCGTGTCTACTAGCCAAGGTTGAGTCCCATGCAAAACCCTCATACCTATTCTTTTACATCATCAACCATATTCTGGTCAAGCCCCTTACCATGGCATGAATCATATCACCACGACATGGCCTTCCCTCTGTTGCACTTTCAGCCTTGAAGTTTCATTTCATGTTCTGGTTCTCAGTCTAGATGTTTCCTTGCACGTGTTCTTGAGATATAGTTGAATCCCCAAGATTCCTTAAGATACAGAAGGTGATACCTATATGTATACTAAAACAGAGAAGGTACAACATTTGAAAATTATCTCTATATCTATACTGAAACACATAAAAGTTAAATGTATATTTTTGTGTAAGATTGAAATGAGATCTGAATTTTCTTTCCCAAAAAATAGAGTTCTTTTTTTTTATGAAAAAATCTACATAGAGACATGTAATATTTTTTAATATTTTTTAATATTTTTCCTAATTTATTTGCACGCAGAATGATTTCAGAGAGCAGAGAAGTCATGTAGTGATACATCATTCACATCTTGAATATCATGAATCATTTGGTGCACCTTCCTTGCCTCTGCAATGAGCTTAGGTGCTAGTATTCTGATGATCCAATTAGAACTGTTGGAAACACACCAGTCATGTATCAGCCTGCGAAGAGTGTGATTGGGGATGAGTTATTTTCTTTGAAGAAACTTCTTAGTCATTGGACATACATTGATTCCTTCGTCCAACCATTTCTCAATGGAAGATCAGTCGTAGGTCATTCTGGTTTATGTCAAAGACAAGGAAGGCATGTTAAATTTCTGAATAATATGTTATATGATTGAAATAGTATGAATCTTCTTACTATATCTGCAATCGATCATGTGAACCCAACTGAACAACTCCATCATAGATCTATCAAACCTTTTTTGGGAAATGTATCTCATTTTCCTTTGTCCTCGCTTTGAATCAATCACTTATGCCCATCATTACAACTTCTCGCTCAAATTTCTTCGGATAGAGGATGTTTCCTCATGACCAGATCTAAACAATGCAAGAGATCTGCATTCAATTCCACATATTTCTTATCATTAATATTTAAAAATTGGGCTACAAACCCTCCATTCAACTCGTGCCCAGTATACTTCAGAGCAACAAACAAATCCTTGGTTGGGCCCTCCTCATCTTTCACTACCTTAACAATATATTTTCCTTCAGGAAAACACATCGCACTATAAATATTTTTTTTCCCATTGAAAACTATCCTCACATTGTCAAAGGTTACGTGATTTTATTGCAGCAACTTATTCTTGATTTCCATTGTATCTTCTTTGGAAACCCTACCTACTTTCACCTCCTTTTTTGTCTTTCTAGGCCCTCTCTTCTCCTTTTCTCTCTTCCTAGATCCATCACTAACCCTCTGTATATCAAAGTCGTAGTGAAATATTTTTAGGGTTAGGTTAATGTTTACACGGAAATGATTCGCATAAAGCCTAATGGACCCTATGGACTTCTTACCTCCATTGTCTGACGTGTTTATAGGAACAAGAACACTCCTAGATCTCTGTCCAGTTTATCTTTCCTCGATCTAAATTAGTGAGGAAGATGAAACAAAGCCCCATTGAAAATAATATATGTGATAAAATAGATGTGAAGGGGATGCTTGTTGATTTGTAATCATTTCACCTCCTTATGACAGTGGATCAGTGGTTGTCTTGACCCTTCAAGACGTGAGGGTTCAGTGGCAAGCGGTGGCCGCCTTAGCCTTTGTAGGCTACCAAATACCATCACCAGCCTGATTTAATTTTTCCTAATGTCGAAGGGGCAAGTTTTGTTCCTATAAATACTTGCATCGTATTATAATCCATACACTAAGGGTGAGACAAGAGCTTGAAAGAGTTTCTTAAATCAAATCCATTATTCCCTATTGGGAGGTTTTCTCTGCGTTTATGATTTTTGTTATTGAGTTTGTAAACTCATTTTATTTCTTGATAAATTCATTTTTGAGCAAATGCAGTAATATTTTTTTTGGTTTTACTAATTACGAACTTGTTCATTTGTTTATTCCGATTTTATTTGTTGGAGTTTGTGATTTTAAAAGGAGATTTAATACATAATTGATATTTCGGCATTCGGGACTTGCTTGTTACATATGCACGGAGTTCCTTTTCTTTTCCAAATGACGAAACCTGAAATTGTTGTGCCCACACCCTATTTTCATTTCGCAATTTGACATTTCTTATTTCATTTTGTTTGTGTGCCAGGTCTTCATAAACCCGGAAATCCCGAACCCTGAAACCCTAAAGTGTTGGGCCCACATTCCACTCACATTTTTGTGATTCGAGAGTTCTTGTGTGTTGTTGTTTGGCATTTGTAATCGCCAAACCCCCAACCCCAAAACCAAAAGTGTTGGGCCCACAATCGTTTTGCATTTCACGATTCGACAAACAACATGGTCTTTTGTTTTTTGTGTTCGACATTTGTAATCGCCGAAACCTGATTGACCTCTTTTTTCCACATTTGGTATCATAGCTGACAGTCTATCTGGAAATTGCTTAATTCATTGAAGATTATTCCTGTTGGTGCCAAAAAAATTACCTTCTTATTTTTCCTACGTGAAGGTTTATTTTTCTTTTCAAAAT
>JASDQU010028520.1:38295-54869 GCA_032191745.1 Picea mariana
CCCATATTAAACCTATCTTAACCTTATCATGTAAATATATATTACTTAACATTTATAAATTATATAAACATAATTTATCAAGCAATTTCATATATTTTATTTAATTTTTATTATTCATTTTCCAATTTCATTTTAACTTAAAAATATTATATGATCTATGAACTATTTCATATATTTTATTTGAATTTTATTATTCATTTTCCAATTTTATTTCAACTTAAAAATATTATATGATCTATAAACTCGTTTTATAGTTTTGGAAGTTGTTTGATAAGTGAATTTAATAAATTTCATTTTAACGTGTTATTAGTCATTGTCCTTCGTGTTGGAGGGACTATAGTAAATGGTTTGGCATTTTAACCAATGCACCAAGAGACATTTTAACCAAAGTTTTGAGTGATTTATATAATTTCCCATATCATATTTGATTTTTTATCCAAACTTTCCACTTTGAGCTCTTATTTGGCCTCTTCCCGAGGCACACGGAGAAGATATGCAAAGTATTTGGTTTGAAACTTGGTAAATCATGACTAAGTTATGACATGCATGCTTTGAGGTGAAATAATGCTATCTTGAGTGATAACATTAGTTCATTAACACTAAATGTTTATGTGAATAACCCATATTATTAAAATAGACATTTCTTCTGCCCTTTGTTAGGTGTCCAACCGTCCAAATTGGATTCCATGCATAATTCGTATTCATGTCTACTAGCCAAGGTTGAGTCCCATGAAAAACCCTCATACCTATTCTTTTACCTGATCAACCATATTCTGGTCTAGCCCCTTACAATGGCACGAATCATATCACCATGACCTGGCCTTCCCTCCGTTGCACTTTCAGCCTTGAAGTTTCCTTTAACGTTCTCGTTCTGATTCTAGATGTTTCCTTGCACGTGTTCTTGAGATATAGTTGAATCCCCAAGATTCTTTAAGATATAGAAGGTGATACCTATATGTATACTAAAACAAAGAAGGTACAACATGTGAAAACTATCTCTATATCTATACTGAAACACATAAAAGTTAAACGTATATTTTTGTGTAAGATTGAAATGAGATCTGGATTTTCTTTCCCAAAAAATAGAGTTCTTTTTCTTTATGAAAAAATCTACATAGAGACATGTAATATTTTTTAATATTATTCCTAATTTATTTGTAGGCAGAATGATTTCAGAGAGCAGAGAAGTCATGTAGTGATACATCATTCACATCTTGAATATCCCAAATCATTTGGCGCACCTTCCTTGCCTCTGCAACGAGCTTAGGTGTTAGTATTCTGATGATCCCATTAGAACTATTGGAAACACACCAGTCATCTATTAACCTGTGAAGAGTGTGACTGGGGATGAGTTCTTTTCTTTCAAGAACCTTCTTAGTCATTGGACATACATTGATTCCTTCGTCCAACCATTTCTCAATGGAAGATCAGTCATAGGTCATTCCGGTTTATGTCAAAGGAAAGGAAGGCATGTTAAATTTCTGAATAATCTGTTATATGCTTGAAATAGTATGAATCTTCTTACTATATCTGCAATCGATCATGTGAACCCAACTGAACAACTCCATCATAGATATATCAAACCTTTTTTGGGAAATGTATCTCATTTTCCTTCGTCCTCTCTTTGAATCAATCACTTATGCCCATCATTACAACTTCTCACTCAAATTTCTTCGGATAGAGGATGTTCCCTCATGACCAAGTCCAAACAATGCAAGAGATCTGCATTCAATTCCACATATTTCTTATCATTAATATTTAAAAATTGGGCTACAAACCCTCCATTCAACTCATGCCCAGTATACTTCAGAGCCACAAACAAATCCTTGGTTGGGCCCTCCTCATATTTCACTAGCTTAACAATATATTTTCCTTCAGGAAAACACATCGCACTATAAATATTCTTTTTCCCATTGAAAACTATCCTCACATTGTCAAAGGCTACGTGATTTTATTGCAACAACTTATTATTGATTTCCATTGTATCTTCTTTGGAAACCCTACCTACTTTCACCTCCTTTTTTGTCTTCCTAGGCCCTTTCTTCTCCTTTTCTCTCTTCCAAGATCCATCACTAACCCTCTGTATATCAAAGTCGTAGTGAAATATTTTTAGGGTTTGGTTAAAGTTTACACGGAAATGATTCGCATAAAGCCTAATGGACCCAATGGACTTTTTACCTCCACCATCTGGCGTATTTATAGGAACAAGAACACTCCTATATCTCTATCCAGTTTATCTTTCCTCGATCTAAATTAGTCAGGACGATGAAACAAAGCTCCATGGAAAATAATATATGCGATAAAATAGATGTGAAGGGGATGATTGTTGATTTGTAATCATTTCACCTCCTTATGACGGTGGATCGGTGGCCATCTTGACCCTTCAAGACGTGAGGGTTCACTGGCAAGCGGTGGCCGCCTTAGCCTTTGCAGGCCACCATGTACCATCACCACCCTGATTTAGTTTTACCTAAGGTTGAAGGGGAAAGTTTTGTTCCTATAAATACTTGAATCGTACTATAATCCATACACTAAGGGTGAGGCAAGAACTTGAAAGCATTTCTTGAATCAAATCCGTTATTCCCTGTTTGGAGGTTTTCTCTGCATTTATGATTTTTGTTATTGAGTTTGTAAACTCATTTTATTTCTTGATAAATTCATTTCTGAGCAAACGCAGTAATACTTTTTTTGGTTTTACTAATTATGAACCTGGTCATTTGTTTATTCCGAGTTTATTTGTTGGAGTTTGTGATTTTAAAAGGAGATTAAATACAAAATTGATATTTTGGCATTCAGGACTTGCTTGTTACATATGCACGGAGTTCCTTTGCTTTGCCAAATGACGAAACCTGAAATTGTTGTGCCCACACCCTATTTGCATTTCGCAATTTGACATTTCTTATTTCATTTTGTTTGTGCGTCGGGTCTTCGTAAACCCCGAAATCCCGAACCCTGAAACCCTGAAATGTTGGGCCCACATTCCATTTACATTTTTGCGATTCAGGAGTTGTTGTGTGTTGTTGTTTGGCATTTGTAATCACCAAACCCCCATCCCCAAAACCAAAAGTGTTGGGCCCACAATCTTTTTGCATTTTGTGATTCGACAAACAACGTGGTCTTTTTTTTTTTGTGTTCGACATTTGTAATCGCCGAAACCTGATTGAACTCTCTTTTTCACATTTGGTATCATAGCTGACAGTCTATGCGGAAATTTCTTAATATGTTGAAGATTATTCCTGTTGGTGCCAAAAATTTTACCTTCTTATTTTTCCTACGGGAAGGTTTATTTTTCTTTTCAAAATTTTATAAATGGCTTCGTGTTGAACGAGAAGTCATATGATTCCTCGTATATTCAGATGCGAATGATTTTGCGTTCTCAAGATTTGTGGACTTATGTCATTGATGGTTATGCTGAGTCAACTGATGTTGCAGTAGAATTGGATCTCTCTAATGCTGACTGTGTTTTACTGAAGGAAAACAGGAAGAAGGATAACAAAGCTCTTGGATTAATCCAGCAAGGATTAAATGAATCCATTTTTATGAAGATTGCATTTGCTACATATTCGAAGATGGCTAGGGACATTCTGGAAATGAGTTATCAAGGTGTGTCCAAGGTGAAGACAGTCAAGTTGCATAATTTAAGAAGGGATTTTCAAAATTTGAAGATGAAGGATAATGAAAGTGTTGATGCTTTCATGACTCAAGTGATGAGTGTTGTGAACCAGCTCATGTAGTTTGGAGATGATATTGAGAATGAGAGAGTTATTGAGAAAGTGATGAAAAGTTTTCCCAAGACGTTTGAACGTGTTGTTGTTCCCATAGAGGAATTTAAGGATTTAAATTTAATGCAAATTGATGAATTAACTAGTTCTCTTGTTGCTCATGAATCTACGATATCTATATATGAATAAGGATCAATGGAGCATGCTTTCAAATCCCAACTGCATGTTACGAGAGGCAGAGGTAGAGGAAGGTTTCATACTCTTGGAAGAGGAGGTTGATTTTCTGGTCCAAGGGACAACAGAGCTGAAACAGAGTCTGAGAAGAAGTCCTAATAGAATCCTCCTAGTTTAAGAGCGAGAAACCACAAACTGTGGCAGTATGAAAATTAGAGGTACGATAAATCCAAAGTACAATGTTATTATTGTAAGAAGTTTGGGCATTTTTCTAACAAATGTTGGAAGAAACAAACAGATGCTGCAAAGAAGTCTGTACATATTATAAATGAGTATGAGGATCATCAAAATCCTGTGTTTTTGACCTATAATGTCACTAAGAAAAGTTCTAGTGATATTTGGTTTTTGGATAGTGGCTGAGCAGGCTGAAGGAGGTGGACAGTTTGTTCCACATGCACATATGCCTATAGCAAGGAGTCCTACAAGGCAAGCACCAGATTTCATCCCATCTTAATTTAGAATGCCCATAACTCATGAACATGGTGAGCCATCTGAACATGGTGGACATCAACCAGATTCATAGGTAAGTACTGAATTAAATCCCACTTTAGCTTCATTAAGAAACAGACTTAAAGGATAGAAGACTAGAAGCTTAAGAGAATTGTATGATCAGAATGAAGAAGTAGATCATATTTCAAATTTTTCATTTATTTCTTTTGATCCTATTATTTATGTTGAAGTTGCTAAAGAGGATGTCTGGATAAAAGAAATGGATGAGGAGATTGATTTGATTGAAAGGAATAACACTTGGGATCTTGTCAATTTAGCTGAAGGCAAGAAGAGTATTGGTGTTAAATGGGTTTATAAGACTAAGCTGAATGCAGAAGGTGAAGTTGAAAAGTACAAGGCAAGACTTGTAGCTCAGGGTTTTAGTCAACAACCTGGTATTTATTACAATGAAACATTTTCTCATGTAGCAAGAATTGACACTGTGAGGATTGTCTTAGCTATTTCAGCTCATAATAGATGGATCATGCATGAGATGGATGTCAAGTCTCCATTCTTAGATGGATATTTGGAAGAAGAGGTTTATGTAAGACAACCTCCAGGTTATGAGATTGATAAGCAGAGAGATAAAATTTTGAAGTTGAGGAAAGCCTTGTATGGATTGAAGCAGGCATCCAGAGTTTGGTATAGCAAGATTAATGAATACTTGATCAGGGTTGGATTCAAACAAAGTCCAAGTGAACCAACTCTCTATACATAGATAGACCAGAAAGATAAAATTTTGATTGTTTGTTTGTATGCTGATGACCTGATTTTTACTGGAGATCTATGTGTAAAAGACTTTAAAAATGCCACAAAAATAGAGTTTGAGATGACTGTTTTAGGTTTCATGAATTTTTTTCTTGGAATTGAAGTGGATCAATCTAATGATGGCATTTTCATTTGTCAAACTAATTATGCAAATGAAGTGTTGAAAAGGTTTGGAATGTTGAATTGCAAGCCAGCTGCAACACCAATGGCAACCGGTATTAAACTAAGAAAGTATGATGAAGGATCATATGTTGATCCAACCCTGTATAAGAGGCTGGTTGGAAGCCTTATGTACTTAACAAAAACCAGATCTGACATTATGTTTGCTGTGAGTTTGATTTCCAGATTCATGGAGACTTCAAAGAGTACTCATTCGCAAGTAGGAAAGAGGATCCTGAAATATGTTGATGGAACAACTAATTTTGGTATCGGATACACATCAAGCTTAAAATTTGAGCTGATCGGATATACTGATAGTAATTTTGCATGTTCCATTGATGACAGGAAAAATACATCTGGGTATGTTTTCAGTCTTGGATCTGGAGCAGTGGCATGGGCATCAAAGAAACAACCCATTGTGACTCTATCTTCCACTGAGGTAGAGTATGTTGCAACAACTGCAACTATATGTCAAGTTGTATGGATGAGAAGGGTACTGAATGAACTGTTACATAACTAGAATGATGCAACTGAAATTGTTTGTGACAATAAATCTGCCATTGCATTGTCAAGGAATCACGTTTTTCACAAACAAAGTAAGCACATTGATACAAGGTATCATTTTGTTCGAGAGCTGGTAAGTGGTAAAGAGATTTTTGTTTAGTTTTACAGATCTGAAGAACAATTTGCAGACATATTTATGAAGCCCTTGGGAAATGAATTGTTTAAAATTCATAGAGATAACATTGGGGTCTGCAAGCTATAATGTATTTGTTTACAACAATTTTTGTTGTTCTCATTTTCGAAATGATTAAGAGGGAGTATGTTGGTTTGTAATCATTTCACCGCCTTATGATGACGGATCACTAGACGTCTTGACCCTTCAAGACGTGAGGGTTCACTGTCAAGCGGTGGCCACCTTAGCCTTTGCAGGCCACCAAATACCATCACCGCCCTGATTTAATTTTTCCTACGGTCGAAGGGGCAAGTTTTGTTCCTATAAATACTTGAATCGTATTGTAATCCATACATTGAGGGTGAGACAAGAGCTTGAAAGAATTTCTAGACTCAAATCCATTATTCCCTATTTGGAGGTTTTCTCTACGTTTATGTTTTTTGTTATTGAGTTTGTAAACTCATTTTATTTCTTGATAAATTCATTTTTGAGAAAACACAGTAATATTTTTTTTGGTTTTACTAATTACGAACCCGGTCATTTATTTATTCTGAGTTTATTTGTTGGAGCATGTGATTTTAAAAAGAGATTAAATACAAAATTGATATTTTGGCATTCAGTATTTGCTTGTTACATATGCGTGGAGTTCCTTGCCTTTACCAAACACCGAAACCCAAAATTTTTGGGCCCACACTCTATTTGCATTTTGCAATTCGAAAATTCTTATTTCATTTTGTTTGTGCGTCGAGTCTTCGTAAACCCTGAAATTCCGAACCCCGAAACCCCGAAGTGTTGGGCCCACATTCCATTCACATTTTCACAATTTGGGAGTTGTTGTGTGTTGGTGTTTCGCATTTGTAATTGCCAAACCCCGAACCCCGAAACCCAAAGTGTTGGGCCCTCTTTTCGCATTCCCCGATTTTGCAAACAATGTGGTCTTGTTTTTTGTGTTCAACGTTTGTAATCGCTGAAACTCGATTGACCTATGTTTTTCACAATGGCCACCTTCTTATTAAAAAGAGATGATGTACAGGTCAACAAAATAGTGGAAGCCAACACCCATGAGTTGCAGAAAAGGATGGTCATCTTTGCATAGATGATCCATCAATCCACTGCTGCATTAAACATCACCTGAAATTGAACCTCAATCATGAGCCACAAGCCAAACCAAGTGTAGAGCATGCAAACTGCATACTTACTAGGTGGAAACCACTACATGCCATGCAATGCAAGTAGCAAGAAAGTGTGGAGACCACTACATGCCATCCAATGCAATTAGCAAGAGTTTAATAAAACTAGGTATTCAATATTTGTTATTTAATGTAGCTAGCTCTTCAATATTTTATAATATATGCAAGCAATCAGTTTGTTTAACACACAATTAAATTTTAACAATTAAAAATTATTAAAAAAAACAATATTAAAAATACCATTATTAAATTGAATAAACTGATCTTTGAGGAACTTTCATTAGAACTATTCCACATATCCCATTCCAAATTCAAAAATGACAAAGAAAGAACTTTCATGGGCTGTGTGTGTTTTTTGAGAGCACTGTGGGACATGAATCAGGGAACTAACAAAAAAAAGGCAATATTACCATGAATCAAGAAAATAACAAACAAACAAAAAAACTATATTGCCATTTGCGTGGATCTCCCAACTTTCATATAAATAGAGAGCCTTGTCAGAGGATTGACACTCACAAACGTTGTTGATATAATTGTGTTTTAAGCACGGCGCTGAAGAATGGGCCGAAGACAGGTGAATATGGGCAGGTCGCTCACAGTTTTGTGCCTGCTTCTACTCTCGTCACTGCTCGATGTAGTGGCAGCTAAAGATGCCTTTGAATGTACTTACGTAAAGACTTGTGCTCAGTGTCGAGTGTTTGGCTTCTGCACTGAAGACTTATATTGAACCCTGAGAAATTGAGACTTACAAATTCATACTATTTATGTAAACTTATTTTAACATAAAATTTTATATACTTTAATTTTTATAATGTATTTTACAAATTTAGTTAAGTTAAAAATATTAAACTCATACGCAATCCACTAAACAGTTTAATTAATTGAACTATTCATCCAAAATGTCTTATTAATGGAAAACCATAACACAAAAACTCAATCCTTTTAACTATAAATCTGGGAAAGTCACTAGAAATTATAAATTATAATGTATATACAAAGATAAATTTGGGAAAGTAACTTGAAACTAAAAATTATAATTACACCGAAAGACGTATACCTATTGGTAATGGATATATTTAATGATTTTTTAATTTTAAATCTTAAATCATAATATTATGGTCAAGAATTGAAGATGCTGGCATATTCTTAGTCGTCCTCCCAAATTAATGAATAAGATTTACTGTTCATAACTTTCTTGCATTTATAAATGCATGAATTAACATGTTTACTTTTTCACATTTACCTAATCATATTAAAAAATTATTGTAAAAAGTTAAATGTAAAAAGTTGGATGTGAATAACATGTATCATATAACAGATATCATATTTGGACAAGTTTCATTTGCCGCCGGCGTTTGTTGACACGTGACAAGTTTCAGTTCATTGAATTATTTACGGTACTTTTCTGAAGCAGTGTTTTTAATTATTTTTTTGGTTGTGTCATTAATTGTTCTTTTGGTCGGGTCCGTTGTAGTGCTTGCCCAATGCGCGACTCGGTTGGTAAATCTAAGAAGTCTGGACGCTTTCTCCAATCACCTCAAATGTCTTCCCGATTCTATCGGCCGGTTCGTAAAGCTTAAAACCCTAAATATTTCCAGCAACGTGCTCGTTACTCTTCCTTTAAATGTGACATGATAAAAGTGTTACTGCCGTATTTTATGTGCGTTTCGGCGTTTACCAGCCGCCATCGACTCTGCGGCTGTGCTAGTGTATATACAGTAAACCGTAAATCACAGGTTAAATTATTACAGGTGAAAACATAATAAAATTCGTATATCCAGTAAACCATAAATCACGGGTCAAAACTTACATGTCAAAATCTCATAAAATTTCTGGATGTTACAGTAAAGTCCCTTCAAATTATAATATATATCCGGTAAACCGTAAAGCCCAGGTTAAAAAATTACAGGTGAAAATCTAATAAAATTCGTATATCAGTAAACHTTAAATCGGAGGTTCAAAAATTATAAAATTTGTGGATGTTACAGCGCAGGTTTATCTTGTCCTTAAGATTATTAGGATACATATTGAAACCAATCTTTAAAAAAATAAAATAAACTATTGTGCTTACCAAAACGTACATATTAATGTAGACGGAAGTGTATGCGAGAGAGGAAGCGGAAGCCCATTGCACATCAACGCACTTTCCACGAATAATCCACGAACAAAAGAGGAACGTTAAAATCCCAACCAAATGAGAATGGAAGGTGCACATTTCTAGAGTCGTCTCCGTCCTTTTCTTGAGGAAGTGTATGAACTGAGCACATTAAATCCAAGAGACAGAAGGGAGTTTAGTAAATGACGTCCTTTTCAAACGGGTAGAAGCTTAACCCAATATACTGGATATATCATTGTTTTCAGATTTCCGTGGTGAGAGGTTTTATAGAGTTCATTATATGGATATTGTACGGTTAAGGTCATATTGTCATCGCCATAAAACCCTAGACCTCAAGATAAAACCCTAAAAACCTAAACAATGCTCCATAATAAACCCTAATTATATGATGTACCTTAAAATAACAAATCTCAGATATAATAAATAAATTAATCTTACATAATAAACCCTAACCATATGATGTAACTTAAAATAATAAATGGGAGATGCAATAAATAATAAATAAATTAATAATATAAAACCCTAAGCATTATAAATATGGTATATTAATATATTAAATAATGGTGTATAGAATACTATAATCTCAAATTATATACGAATATGAAGTAGACTACGGCCAAAGTATAGGATAACACTAAGTATTAACTACAAATATATTTTAAATATCAAGTATTTAAATTTATGATATATTAATTATTAATTATTAAGTATTGAAATTTATGATATATTAATTATTAATTATTAAGTATTGAAATTATATACGAATATGAAGTAGACTACGGCCAAAGTATAGGATAACACTAAGTATTAACTACAAATATATTTTAAATATCAAGTATTTAAATTTATGATATATTAATTATTAAGTATTGAAATTTATGATATATTAATTTATTAAGTAATAGTGTAAGTAAAGTGTATAATAATAAAACCTAAGTATTAACACATTAGTAATGAAAAATGATCTAATATATAAAGTTATATTTTGTTATAATTTAATATTAAAGGCTATATAAATTGTTAATTAAAGTACTAATTACGCCGAAAGGCGTAGACCTATTGAGAATGGGCAGATTTAATAGGGGTTTAGTGTTTAATAAGTTTTCTATTGACACGATTAAATATGGATGGAATATTCTTAGTAGTCACACAAAATAAATCGCTGTGATTTCAATCATTAACTTCCTAGCTATTATAAAGACATCCGTTTATGTGTTTACTTTTTTACATTTACCTAATCATATTTAAAAATTACTTTGATAGCTCACTGATTGCCACTTAAGTGATTACCAGAAATTAAAATATTAACACCAGATAAATGAAACTCAACCGTTTATTTGTTAATCAATAATAAAATTTAATTTATTCTTTTAAGGATTATTTTCATCTTATCATCCTTTCGGCATTGATCAGCCACATAATTGTGGCTATGCTAGTTTTATATATAGTAAAAGATATATGATAAATAGGCAGATGGACAACAAAATCGAAAACTACTGGAACAATCATCTGAAAAAGAAGTTGCCTCCTATACAGAAATCTCAAAGCAAGACACAGTTAAAATCTCCTTCTCCCCTACAAAATGTCGTGATCAAATGCACATTGTCAGAATAACAACTGCGGTGAAACACACTCAAATGGTAAGTCCAAATGGTTGCAACGGTTTTGGCTGTGAAAAAACGTTTGTGAAAAAACGTGGAGCCGGATTGGGTGTAGGAGTTCGGGATTTTGGGGTTTAAGAACACCCGACACACAAACAAAACGAAATAAGAAATGCCGAATTGTGAAATGTGAATATGCTTTCGGCCCACAATTTCGGAGTTAGGGGTTTGCTAACACTCGATGCAAAAACAAAATACACCCAGAATTGCCAAATTGTGAAATCGCGATAAGGCTATGGGATCCTTCGAGTTTCGACGTCTGGGAATGATCCATACATAAACAAGACACAACGACAATAGTTGAATCATGAAATCTGATCAAGCTGTTGGACCAAGGCAATATTATTTTGGGGTTTGGAAGCGACCAACTCAATTGCACAAGCCTGTAGATATTCCGAAAGAAGAAAAAAAATAATTTTGAATAGAGTTTACTAACTCAAAATTAAACGCAAAGAGAATAACTGCGAATACACTGTAACAACTTCAATTCAAAAATGTCTTCAAGATCATTGATTACAAATTCGACTCTGGTATTTAAACACATAAAATTGCCCCTTTGATCTTCTAAAGGATTTTAATCAAGGCAGTGATGGTGTTTTGTGGCCTCAAAGGTAAAGGCGGCCATCGTTTAAGTTTATGTAAAACAAAATTGTAATCGATGGTTTAATACTGGAGTCTTGAAGGGTCAAGACGGCCACCGCACTGTTTACAAAGAGGCGGTGAAATGATTACTTCCTAACATACTCCCTCTTAATCATTTCAGAACAAAAACAAAACTAAAACATTTTAAAGAAATTGATGTAAACAAATGCATTATAGTTTGCAGACCCCAATATTTCTTCTATGAATTTTAAACAGTTCATTTCCCAAACGCTTCGTAAATATGTTTACAAATTGTTCTACAGATTTACAAAATTGAACAGAAATATCCTTACGAGTTACCAGCTCTCGAATGAAATGATACCATGATTCCTTGACAATGCAATGGGAGAATTATTGTCACAGGCAATCTAGGTTGCATCATTCTCATTATGAAACAATTCATTCAAGACCCTTCTCATCCACACATATTGACATGAAGTTGCAGCTGTTGCAACATACTCTACCGCAGTGGAAAATAGAGTCATAATGGGTTGTTTCTTTGATGCCCATGCTACTACTCTAGATCCAAGACTGGAAATATACCCAGATGTACTTTTCCTGTCATCAATGGAACTTGCAAAATCACTATCAGTATATCCGATCAGCTCAAAGTTTAATATTGATGTGTATCAGATACAAAAATTAGTTGTTCCACCAACATATCTTAGGATCCTCTTTCCTCCTTTTCAATGAGTACTCTTTGGAGTCTCCATGAATCTAGAAATCAAACTCAAAGTAAACATAATGTTAGGACTAGTTGTTGTTAAGTACATAAGGCTTCCAACCAACCTCTTATATAGGGTTGGATCAACATATGATCCTTCATCATACTTGCTCAGTTTAATACCAGTTGCCATTGGTGTTGTAGTTGGCTTGCAATTCAACATTCTAAACATTCTCAACACTTCATTTGCATATTTAGTTTGACAAATGAAAATGTCATCATCAGATTGATCCACTTCAATTCCAAGAAAAAAATTTCATCAAACCTAAATCATTCATCTCAAACTCTGTTTTCGTGGCATTTTTAAAGTCATCTACAGATAGATCTCCAGTAAAAATCACGTCATCAACATACAAACAAATAATCAAAATTTTACCTTACCGGTCTACCTTTATATACAGAGTTGGTTCGCTTGGACTTTTGTTGAATCCAACACTGATTAGGTATTCATCAATCTTGCTATACCAAACTTTGGATGTCTGCTTCAATCCATATAAAGCTTTCCTTAACTTGTAAACCTTGTCTCTATGTCTATCAATATCATAACCCAGAGGTTGTCTTACATAAACTTCTTCTTCCAAATATCCATTTAAAAATGCAGACTTGATGTCCATCTAATGCATGATACAACTATTCTGAGATGCAATAGCTAAGACCATCTATACTATGTCAATCCTTGCTACAGGAGCAAATGTTTCATTGTAATCAATACCGGGTTGTTGACTAAACGCCTGAGCTACAAGTCTTGTCTTGTACTTTTCAACTTCACTATCTGCATTCAGCTTAGTGTTATAAACCCATTTAACACCAATACTTTTCTTGCCTTCAGGTAAATTGACAAGATCCCAAGTGCTATTGCTTTGAATGAAATCAATCTCCTCATACGATGCTTTTATCAAAACATCCTTTTTAGCAGCTTCATCATAAATTACAGGATCATAAGCTATAAATGCAAAATTTGAAATTTGATCTACCTCTTCATTTTGATCATATAATTCTCTTAAACTTCTAGTTTTTTGTCCTTTAAATATGTTTTTCAATGAGGCTAAAGTAGGACCTGATTCACTGCTTACCTGTGAATCTATTTGATGTCCACCATGTCCATATGGCGCACCATGCTCATGAGTTCTTAGCGTTATAAATTGAGATGTTCTGAAATCTGGTGCTTGCCTTGTTAGACTTCTTGCTGCAGATGTATGTACATGTGGAATCATCTATCCATCTCCTTCATCCTGCTCAGCTCCATCATCATCTTTATAGGGTAACACAACTCCCTTTTAAATTTATTTGTCAATACTTGCATTCCAAGCTTCCTCTTCTTTAAATTGAACATCTTTGTTGATTACATATTTTTGGGTGATGGGATTGTGGAGTTTATATTCCCTAGACTCTTTATTGTATCCAACAAAGATACATCTCTCGCTTCTGTCATCCAACTTCCTCCTCATTTCTGTAGGTACATGCGCAAATACAACACATCCAAAAATTCTGAAATGAGAAACATTACAAGGCTTACCATCCTAAGCTTCATGAGGTACACGATCCCTCACGGTCTTGGTTAGACTTCTATTTAAGATAAAAATAGAGAAAAGAACCCCATATCCCCAATATTCATTTGAAAGATGATTCTCTTTCAACATGCTTTGAGACGTATCCATGATGGTCTGATTCTTCCTTTCAGCCACTCCATTATGTTGTGGAGTATATCGAGCAGTAAACTGCCTTTTAATTCCATGAAAATCACAAAACTCAATGAATTCATTCAATTTATACTCACCTCCTCTATCATACCTGAGGATATTAATGGTTCCACCACTCTCTCTTTCAACCATAGACTTAAACCTCTTGAAAACTTCAAAGGATTCATATTTTCTTTTCAACAAATACAACGAAGTCTTCCTACTGAAATCATCAATGAAAGTCATAAAATAAACACAACCAGTTAAATAAGGTGTTTTCATAGCTCCACATAAACCTGTGTGGACAATTTCCAAAGGAGATTTTCCTCTATAGGAAACACCTGAAACAAATTTCTCTCTGTGATGTTTTCCATGTATGCAACTCTCATAAGATCTTGTAGGTTGTTGAATACAAGGTAACCCCTTTACCATATGTTTCTTCTGTAACAGATATAATCCACCAAAATGTAAATGACCATATCTCAAATGCCATAGACAAGATTCATCTAGACTTCCATATTTATAAGCATTCAAAGAACCACTCAAAGTATTTCTCATAACAAGTGGAAACATTATATTCTTGGTCATCTCTAATCTTGCAATCAATTATTTGTTGGGTAATTTATCATATATTGTACATACCTTGTTCTTGAAGAAAACTCTATACTTTTTCTCCAACAACTGTCCAACACAAATAAGATTTCATTTTAAACTAGGCACAAAATAAACATCATCAATATTTCTTCTTTGATTATTCTTAGTGTAGACTAGAACTACACCTTTACCATTAACTGTAACCTTACAGTCATTTCCCAATTTAAATTCAGATTGAATACTAGTATCAATGGGAGAAAATAAGTCTTTATTACCAGTCATGTGGTTACTGCAACCACTATCCAAAAACCAAATACCATTTGCACATTCCTGAGTGATGTTACAGGTCAAAAACAAAGGATTTTGATGATCCTCAGACTCATTTGTGATATGTGCAGAGTGCTTTCCAGCATCTTCCTGTTTCTTCCAACATTTGTTAGCAATATGTCCAAACTTATTACAATAATAACATTGCAGTTTCAATCTGTGTGAACCTGAAAAGAAATCTGGAAATAATTTTTTGGAGTATTATATTCCTTTTTATCTGCGTAGATTAAAAATCCCAAATTGGGACAAACGATTTCTATGTTAAGGGTTTTGTAAAATATTAAACAACGATATGAATGTAGCTATGAATATATATATATATACACATGTAAATGTTCATTAATCAATCGTTAGAGTGGGTGCCAGAGAGTTGTTAGTATACAATTGTAGAAGAGCTGTGTCTATATGGAATAAGTAAAGGAAAATCTTCTAGCATTTATACCAAACCACTGCATAAAAAAGAATATGGCTATATTTAAGTATATATATAGGTAACTTGGATATATGTATATATAAAGAAAATGTTCCGGATTTAATTACAGAGTCATATCCACAAGTTAAGTTACATTGATAGTCTCAGAATCATCTTAGTACCTATGAATTAGACTTGGTTAGCACTGAATTTGACAAGAACTTATAACTAAGACATTTGAATGATCAAAAATAATGTATGAGTCCCAGAAAACTTTGAGTGTAGTCGGATTGAAGCAAAAGGGAAAAATCAGCTTAAACTATTATAGATCCAGAATAAACATCACCATAGTAAATACAAGGTTTTCTTTTTACTTATGGTACTCTTTTATATGTACCTAAGATCTATGATGCCAAAATGAATTGCAGTAAGACTACAGGAATGGAAATAAGATTTAATTTTCACATTTCTTTCATTTCAGAAAAATGTCGAGGAAAACAGTCCCAGTATACGAAGGAAGATCACCTTGTATTTTTCCATTTTAATAAGGCTAGAGATAAGACCTAGAAAGAATCCGACTTAATCTTTGTCCAATTATACAAGATTTAAAATTAGGCTCTATAGCTCGACTTTGAAGAGAATCACAGGGATAAAGACTAGCATACAACGAACCAATCTCTATTATAGAGATAGTTCCTTAGTTGAGTCCTTCTACCAATAACTGTCTAGGACTTCTTGGAAAGGGAAGGATGGAACCCAAGTCCCTCTTATGTCGGTAACAAAATAAAATCTCCATGTGTGTCCTCGCTTGGTCAAATATCCTGTACAGAGTTACAATAAACGCCATTAATAAGTTGTTCAACAGAAGTGCAGTAAATTAAAAGCTAGTAACATTGGGAAGGGAATAGATGAAGTATTACTTAACTTTCATTGGAGGAGGTTTATTCCCTTCGTTGTCGCGTTGAGCCAAGTAACTCTATAGAACAAAAGGGGAGGAGGAGCCCAAGGATTCCTGATGGGCACCCTCGTAAATTACAGGGGTCCAATCAGTAGTAATAATAGACAGTAAACAAATCAATGCAGATATTACTGGAAGAAAATCCAAATGAATATGCTAGTAATTTTAAATTAAACCAAGAAAGTACATAAATGAAATATTTTATCACTATTCATCAACTTCA
>JASDQU010028521.1:5196-19578 GCA_032191745.1 Picea mariana
GTCTTAAGATGGTGACTAATTACTGGATGGAAACTTCTCATCATGATACCTGGCATCGCTAGAAAACCAAATGGGTGGATCTTCATGTACCACCAGAGATAGACCTTCAACCCTGGCTCAACGAGCTAAACCAAAGAAAAATAAGGATTCAACGAGGCAGGGACATCCTCCAATGGGGACACTCCCCAAAAGGAACCTTCATGGTCAAGGAAGCTTACATCCTCCATAATTCTTTCAACTTGCTCCCAAAGGAACCCATTTGGAATAAAATTTGGAAAGCCAATCTTTGGCCAAAGCTCTGCACCTTCCTATGGTTTGTCTCTCACAAAAGCATTTTAACTTGGGATAATTTAAGTAGGCATGGTTTCATTGGACCCTTGATTTTCCATCTCTGCATGAAAACAAAAGAGACTCAACTCCATATTTTGAACTCTTGTCCATTTAGTTCTCAAATATGGGATCAATTCGCCCAGATCATGCACACCTTGGACAGAGTCTGCGACTTCCCTATTGCAACCCTGATAGGCTAGAGGGATAGAGACTTCAAGTCATCCATCCTTAATCATATCTAGAAATTACTTCCAGGTTTCATCCTATGGAAAATTTGGAAGGAAAGGAACTATTGTATTTTCAAATCCAAACACCTAGACTGGCAAGGGATTTCGAGAAATATTCAAGGAAATATCAGAGAAATAGTGCACCTGCAAAATTGGACAGAGGAGGAGATGGCATGCCCACCTCATGAAAAATACATCCTTCTCCATTGGAATATGGACAATATGACCATTCACCCCCCCAACCCCACCCGACATACATATTTGAGTAGCCCCAGCCACTGGATGCCTCTTCCACAAGGATTCCCCAAAATCAACTTCGATGGCCCATCCAAGGGTAATCTTGGTCCATCTGGGTATGGAGCAATCATCAAGGACTATCATGACAACATTCATTGTATCATAGCAGGAAACTTCAGGCATGATACCAACAACTCAGCGGAGCTTTGGGGTCTCATCAATGGCCTACAGATGGGCATCTCCATGGGATTCCATAAACTGATTGTGGAAGGGGACTCTCAGATCATCCTCAACATGCTTGCAAAAATTCTCAGTGGATCTGACCCTGACAAGGTATCACCTTGTTGGCGCCTCACCAGCTCTCTTCAACAACTCAAGTCCCTCATAAAGCCTCAATTTGCTTGCATCCTCTCACATGTTTGACAATAGGCTAACCAAGTTGTTGACATGCTAGCTAATGTTGGCGTGGAAAGGGAAGGGGAGGACTTAGATTGTGCCCCACTTAGCCATCCTGATCATCATATCCTCAATGATTGCATCAACCTGACCGCAAGTGTTGATATCTCCCCATATGGGGTGTCACGTAGCAAAGGGAATTAATGGTGGTGGTTGGGAGGATGAGACTTGGAGCTGCCACATAGTGCACACCATGGCATCCCATGCTCCTATCAATTCACCCCGCATGGGAAATCCTCCCATTGTGTACTTACGATGATTCCTCTACACTCTCACTTCACTCCATTTTTTATGGCGATTGACGTCTTAACGGGTCTATCACCTCATGCACTTGTAATTTTGATTAAGGACAACATGCTTAAGTGTATGCTTCTCCTTATGCTTTCTCATTTCCTCTGTTCGCTTTGCATCCTCACCCAACACCAATTGCTTTCCTCTGTTGCCTTATGGTATATTGATTTTCTAGTTATGCCCCTCTAGCGTGGGCGCTCTAAGCGTGGCTTTGCCTGGTACCACTCCTTTGGATACATGATGCATAGACCTGTAAGGGGATCCTCCCACAATAACAACTCTGGGGGTTCTTCTTCATCACTGTCTTCCATAGTCCTGGGAAAATAGGTAATTCCTCACTCTCCTTGGTCTTGCATGATGGATTGGTTCGATGACCTTGGAAACTCCTTGGGATTTACTCCTGGGCCTTTTCAATATCTCCCCTCTACCTCTGGCACTTCTGCACATCCTCACGCTCCATTAGTTCTGCATTGTTGACCTCCCCCCATGTTAATTTCTCATCCTGGTAAGGATGTGGCTCTACCCCACTTTGGTTTGGTTGTGAACATGCCACGTCTTGTGGAGCATGCTACACACCCTCGTCCAACCACGGAAGCAACGTAACACAACCCCATATCGACTACGACCAACTAACCTTGTGAGGATTGCGCGCAACTTTTGGACACTATGCACAGTATGCACGACCTGGTATTCGAATTGCGCCATGATATGGCATACAAATGATTCAATATGGATTTAATGGATTTCCGAGGGGAGGATGTTACTACTCTTATTCACTGACTCTTCTCTCCAGAGGCCAGTCCAGTTACAACGGTTCCGCCTGTGCTGGGCGACGCAGGGATTATCTTGCTGAAGGACACGACACCGCCTCTAGGCCAGATGCCATGACCCCGGGAAATTGGTTTCAGTACTGTCAGTTTTATGTTAGTTATTTATCCCAAGTCTATCATTTTTTATTTTTTATATTTATTTTTATTTTTTTTGGTTATTCCCTGCACGACAATATAGTGTCTAGATAGTTACATTTTTCTTTTTAAACTAGTCTTCATGATTACAATCTTTATTCATTTAAAAGGCTGGATTGGTTTCCCTATGGGGCAGTCTAGGCTCTAAAACTGTGAACAATTCTATGGGTTTATAGCCTATTTTTTTGCTTAAAGGATTGGTTTCCCTTCGAGGTAGTCTAGGCTCTAGAAATGAGAACCATCAGATTGTATGTTTCCCTTGATTTTGACAAGTAATATATATATACTAACTTATATGAAAAAAAAAACATCACACTAGGGTAACAAAACTCCAACTGCAACTAGTTGATGTCCTATGTGCTAGTCATAATGGTTTCTATCTGGTTCTTCTCCAATCCTATCCTAATTGATGAAGATATTAAGAAACAAGAGGATATTCATCTATGGAAAAAATAGTTTCATGTCCTATTAGGTTGGCCACACATGGTTTCTTTTGATATTATGACAAAGGGGAGCAATTCTTCTTTTGGTCATATTGAACATAATTTTTTTTTTTCTTCCAATGGACATCTACACTGTACTACTTATTAAGAATATGTGTTAAAGAACATTGTTTAGTACTGCTACAAGATAAACATTGTTTTTTTTCTTTCTTATTGAAGTCTTAATTTCCCAACAACATATAAACCCCACACACACATATATTTTATACTAAATTTCTTGTAAATTTATTTTTGTATTACATAAAATAAACTTAGCATTATCCATAGAAATGTTAAGTTTTTTAGTTTTTGTTTTTCTATCAAAGATAAGATGCCAAAGTACATTGTAAGAATATCTAATTTTTTTTAATAGATGTTGATAAAGATTCTCACACAAAATACAAGTGTGTAAGTTAATATTTAGATATGAATATTTATATAAACCTATAATGAATATCACTTTTTATTAAATTATAAATATAGTTAAAAATTTTACATAAATAAAAATAAAATAAAATAAAAAATTGAAGAAAAAACTCTATAATTTTATTAATAAAAAAAAATTACAATAGAGAAAATGCTTGTGGCATTCTTAAAACATGTTGTTACAGCCTTATATTGATCTAGAAAGGATCATCAAAGTTCATCAACCTAATCTGTAACAATATCTTCTAAAATTTTCATAACTTCTTTCAGCTGCTCAAAACATAGTTTCCATTCAATGGCTCGATAAAACCTTTGACAGAGGCCGACTAAAACACCATACTATCCCATATTTATACATGAAAAAGGAGTATAATAGAAACACAAGATATCTTCGGAGCCATGGATCATGAGCATATTCTAAGACATTCCCCTCCAATTGTTCATAGATCACCCAAGTTCCATGTTCCAATCTTGTTCCATCTTTAGAAATTCCATCAAGAGTCTCGTTTTTGTCCCTAGATATGTGAAAAGTAAATGTGTGAGAAAAATAATATAATTGACCGAATGTCATTATAAATAGGTTGTAATGTGAATTTTCTTAGAGCAATTTCCTTCTGCATCCATTGAATAACTAGTAGATGATCTCCAAATATTTGAATGTTTGAGACCTCGAAGTCATGAACCAATCTCAGGACCAACTTGAGAGCCATTAGTTTACGAGAATTGTTGGTTTCTTGGCCAATGCCTACCTTAAGTGAAATCCTATGTGTTGGAGCTGTAAACAATATTCCACCTATTCCACCCATAGGTGGATCTTCTTGTGAAGCTTAATTGAAGAAATCCCAAGGAGTAGACTTGTTAATTTCCATTTCAATGGATCTATACAAATTATGGTTATCTTGAGATTTTGGGTATGCATTAAGTATATTAATGCCTATACACCACACTTTTAAAGACAAAGTCTTTGTGTTAAACAATTTTAGATTTTAGGCTAACCAGACTCCCCGTGCAATGTTTAAGGGGTGGGCACTAACTTGTTTTAAGGCTTTGTTGTCACACCAATTCCAAAAGGCCACTTCAATACTTTCTCCTACCCAGACATTTTGGTGCCCTATCAACCTTTACACTACCTTCCAAAATTATAACATAATGGGATAGGTCATGAAGAGATGAGCATTTGTCTCTTCTACCTATTGGCATAGACTACATCATATATAACCAACAAAAGATCCTTTTCATAGGATATCCCAAGTAGGAGACTTGTTATTCAAGATCAACCACATGAAGTTTTTTATTTTATTTTGAAAGGCTCTTAAGTTTCCATATGACTTTCCACCACTAGGCATGTATATTCTCTCTACCTTCATGAAGAAGAGCCTTATATCCTAATTTTTGTACATATTCCCCTAATGGGTTTAGGGACCAGACCAGTTGGTTTTCCTCTTGTCTAATTTTGATGTTTCTATATTTTATAGAATCTATGTATCTCTACCATTCTCCTACATTTTCTTCCCCAATGCCCAAGTCCCTCTAGGGAAACTAAGATTGATGTTATATATTTGTAATGGATTGGTTCACAACCTGCCATAACACATAATATCCTTTGTTGCATAGCTCATGTATCAATTGGTGTGATAGTCTATGCCTACCTTTGCTACCAACCCAAGGGTTGAAACCAATTTGAACTCTATCACCTTTTCCCACTTGCCATGTCAACTAATTTTCAACCAATTGAAAATATGAAAGTATTGCTTTCTATATATTTTAGGCATTATTTAATTTCTTAACTAGATTTCTGGTCCATTCCTATACACTATCTAGAGCAATATATTTTACTTTTACAACCTTTAACCACATCCCAAATCCTTGATTCAACCTCCAAATGTTTTTTTTTGCTAGGGATTTTGAGAAGAATAAAGGGATATTCAAGCCCCAACCACCCTTTCCGCTTGGGAGTGATAGATTCTTCTATGATGCAAGGACAAAAAATGCTTTCTTTTGTTTCCCAAACCGAAGGAATCAGTAACATAACCTTCTAGTAATTTCTATAATTCCTTTTGGTATCCATGCAAGAGAGATCTAGTATGTTGGAGTCTCTTCCAATACCACTTTGATCAGAACTAGCCTCCCTCCATGGGATATCCATCTATTGCACCATCAATTAAGCTTTATTTCCACTTTGTCCCTCAACCATTTCTAGTCTTATTTTTTGTACATATTTTCTTTTAGGTAAAAACCTAAGTATTTCATTCTTTTCTCTAAGCCTACCTATTGGTAAGGGAGCATTTGTGAAATAAATGTATTCTCCTTGTTAGAAAATCCCCACACAAAAACTCTTGAATTTTAAATATTTATTGTCATACCTATCGCTTTATAGAATATTTCCATAAGGTCTTTGAATTTTTCAATCACCCTTTTAGATCCTTCACAGAAAATCAAGATGTCATCCACAAATAGTAAATGAGTGATATTGCATGAAGTTCCTATTTGAACTCTTTTAAAACCACCATTTTCTTTATCCTCCTTTAGGAGCCTACTCAATCCTTCAACAACTAAAATAAAAGTTAGGAGCCTACTCAATCCTTCAACAACTAAAATAAAAAGGAGCGGGGATAGGGGGAACCCCTGCCTAAGGCCTCTTCAAGATATAAAGAAATGGTATGTTTCCCCATTTATTAAAATAACAAAAGATTAATAAGTGATACAATTCATTACTCAACTTTCAAATTCAATGACAAAATCCCAGATGAACGAGAATAAGTCTGAGATATAACCAACTTACCCTGTCATAAGCTTTACAGAGGTCCACGTTTATCACCATCTACCTTTGATTCTTGATTTTAAATGAATGTATACCTTCTTAATAAATCCCCACGACCTCATGAATTTATCTTCCCTCTAGAAACACAATTTGTTCTTTTGATATTTTCCTTGGTATGTTTCTTTTTATTCTTCTTGCAATTCCTTTGGAGATGATTTTATATACATAGTTGCGTAGGGATATTGGCCTGAATTTCCCTAAGGATGTTAGGTTTCCATTAGTGGGAATAAAAAAAAGAAAATTTGTGTTTAAGACTCCTAACCTCTTCCCAATTTTTCTAGTATCCTATACCACCCTTCTTAAATCATCTCCTATAAAATCAAAGAAACATAAAAATAATTCCATAGGGAGGTCATCTAGACCTAGAATTTTTTCCTTCTAGAAACCTTGGAGAGTACTAAGAAACTCTTATTTCCCCACTTCATCAAATCTTGATTGAATTCAGGATTGAGGAAGCTTGGAAAAGAGTTTCATAGTTTTATTACTTCTGCTATAGTGGCATGAGAATCTTCTTTGAAGAGGGTTGAGAAGTAATATACACCCTCTATAGCTATATCCTTGTATTTTTGTGACCATGAACCATATTCCTTTTCAATTCTCCAAACTAAATTAATTTTCCTTATGTTATTGGTATATCTGTAAAAGAACTTTGTATTTTCATCTCCTATCTAAAACCATAAAGTTCTACTTTTTAGCCACCATTCTTTCTCTTTCTCCAAGAGGATTCTTCTTCTTTTTTTTCCTCCAAAAATTTGACCTTTGATTTATATTCCTCTATTAAAAAACTTAAACTTTTATTACGATAGATTGATTCTAAAGCTTCATCTACTTCAAGAGGGTTTTGTAACCCTTTTTCTTATTTTCTTTGGCCCATTGTATAGCTACCTTCTTTGATTTCTTCAGGTTTTGGTGGAACTGTATAGATGATGAATCTCTTAAGTCTCCATTATAAGGTTCCCACATTTATTTAACCTTTGCTATAAAAATCTCATATTTTATCCATCCATGGTTTATCTTGAAGGGACTAATAGGATTTTCTTGGGTAGGGGCTATTTCCAAGATGACTGAGTTGTGATCAAAATCTCCTCTTGAGTCTCTTAACAATATTTCATTTTTCAGTTCTTTTGTTTAACCCGTGATTAACTCTTATTACCCACGATTAACCTGTTAATTAATATAGGGAAATGTGATACACTTTAAAAATAGAGAAGCTTTGAAAACAACTACAACAATCCTATCAAATCTTGTCAATTTGATAAATACCAGTATTAGTCAACCGAGTTATATTAATTCTTCATTGTTTAATTAATACTAAATGGCATATTATTGACATTGTCATAAACTGATATATAGTTCCATATTAAATCCCTTAGATTTCCTTTTATAGAAAATTAAAAACCATTCTTATTAACCATGACCATGCCACCTTTAGTCATAAATTCTTCTTAATTTGTAGGACATTAATTGCATTAATGATCTATTTAAAATAGTAAAGTTGGATTCAATGTCCATCCTTATGAGACATCTCTTCCATTCTTGCATAGATTAAATGACCAATTTAACCACCTCTTTTGTTGTTTACAAAGATTCCATCCCACTTAAAAACTATAACAAGAGCTATCAATTGACATTTCTCTTTGGATTTAAAACTTTTAGTTAATATAGGGCAAGGGGAGAAAATTCAAAAGTATAGAATATTTGAAAATTGTTGATGTTGGTAGCATTGGACAAGTACTTTTGCACATGTCTAAGTGTTTAGAAGCGTGGAGGTCATCCAAATCCTTCTACTCTAGTAATTTACTTCAATTAAAGAAATTATTAAAGTAAAGTGCATTTATAATTAAAGTGAGTTTAATTTAATGAAATGCTAAAGTTATTAACATTATTGAATTAAATGAATCTTAGCCATTGATCTCAAGTGAGGTGAGATCTAATATCAACTGTCATTCACTTTGGAGATTAGGATTATATTTGATTATGTCATAACTCAATATTATTAAAGCAAGGTTAGGTGAAGGAGAAAGATATCCACTTGGGAGAAAAGAAGGAATTTTGCTCAAGTTCTTGAGTCACAAAGTATTGTGACTCGGGGGGATCAAAGGAAAGGAGTAGAGAAGGAATTTTTCTCAAGTGCTTGAGTCACGAAGGATTGCAATTCAAGGGGATCTCTATAAAGATGAAGAAGGACTTTCATATAGACATCAATTCCAAAGGAGGAAAGTGGAAAGGTGCAACAAGAGTAGAAAACCCAACAACCAAAAATCAAAAGACATATTTCTATGTAGTACTAGCAGAGAGATCTTGCAGATATGAGGACCAACATGTAGATCTAAGGTACCAACAAAAAAATCTAGTATATTTGAGGTACCAACGAAAAGATCTAGTAGATTTGAGGTATCAATGAACATATCTAGTGCAGATATGAGGTACCAATGAGAAGATATAGCATATATGCGGTACCGATAGAAATATATAGCATATCTGATGTATGAGCAGATATATCTAGTGCATATTTGAAGTACCATTGACCTGATTTAGTAGATCTGAGAAACCGACAGGTAGATGTAGCAGATTTGAGGTACTAACAGATATATCTAGTGCAGAGTTGAGGTACCACTGGATAGATCTGGTGTAGATCTGACGTATCAATAGGAAAATCTTGCAGATTTGAGGGCTAGTGGGAAAATCTAATGCATATCTTAGTGTCCAACAAACATATATGGGAATACCAACAAAGGGTTTCCTTAGGACCTAAGTTTCCAAGTTTATTGTATTTGTATTTTTTCCTTAGTGGGCCATTTTYCCAGTAAGGGGRGCCTTGTAAGCTTGGAGTTATTACTAATGAAAAGTTTATTTGAAAGGAAGGATTTATGTGTGCATGTGTGAAGTTTTGTTTCMAGTTTTTGCTTCTGCTGTTTTTTTATAATTATTTCCAGCCAACATATTTGATCCCATGTTTTGTAATTTATCTAGGTGCTAGGAATAGATATATTTTAACATGGTATCARAGCTTGCACTTTGAGAGGAAGACCAATTTCATATCCACAACAATTTACAACAAATCTATGTAGATATATAAAAAAAAAKCAAGAGACCTTGAGTGCTTGAGACACGAAGGAYTGTGACTCAAGAGGATCTCAACAAGGGTGAAKAAGGACTTTCATCTCGAGATCAACTCAAKAGATAACATCTATTTGGATTTAGTGACTAATAGAGAGAGAAAAGAAGGAATTTTKCTCAAGTAGATCTCAATAAGGGTGATAAATGAGTTTCACCTAGAGATTAGCTCATTCCAAAGGAGAAAAGAAGCTAATGGGCTACACCACCAGAAAAATATGGTAATAAGAATAGATCTGGGCAGACATGAGTAGTGGATTTGAGTCACAGGAAGTGTTGTACGGATGGAGTAGATAGCTCAAGGCGCATACATATGTGCAGGTCAAGTGCAACAATGCACTTACATACATGTAGGCTAAATGCAGCAAGGCGCATACATACACACATGACTAGTGCAATAGGGCACACATATACGCATCACATAGGTGTAGTAGAGTCATACATACATGTTGTGCAAGTCATACCAAATGCATAGAATTCATATAGGTCGTCGATACCAAATCGTACAACAGGGGCAAAAGTGTTAGGCTACTGGAGTTGACTGTATTTTTCTGTTTATTTTCTTAGTGGGTAGAAAATATGAGGGAATCATGGGAGCTAGGTGAATATTTTGATGGAGAAGGACTTATGGATCCATGTGGAGCTTGGTGATGATGCCAAGTATGCATTGAAGAATGAGGGAACTATATTTTTCCATCTCTATTCAAGTGGTTTGTTGGAAGCCCAGGATGTGCTATATGTACCAGGAATGAAGAATAGTTTACTCTCAGTCTTAGTTATGGAGGACACGGGTTTTGAAAAGAAAGGGAAAGTACTCATATGTTAAGAGGGAGATATCCCTGACACAACAATGAGCATTGTGGTTGGAGAGGGAAATTTATACAGGTTGAATGAAAATCTTGTTCAGGCCTTGGTACTTGACAATGAAAACCTGTGTGAGTTATGGCACATGAGTATGGGACACCTGCATTACAGGGCATTGCTAATTTTGAGGGACATTTTCATTGGTCTCCCAGATTTTAGTATTGAGTAACACGACATATGTGGAGGGTGTGCACTTGGACAGAATTCCAAGGATGATTTTCCAAGAAGCGAGAGTAGGTCTACGGGGATATTGAATCTTATTCATTCAGATGTGTGTGGAGCTAGGTCTGTAGCAAAGAACGAGGAGTAGGAGGCTTCAAAGGGAGAATAACATTCAAAGATTACTAGTGTGGGGAGTCAAAATTCAGGTGGGGATGAGGAGTTATCCCCTTCCATGTCTTTCAGGAGACCCAGATTGTTTGTTTAGACATTGAGGGATGATCAGGAGCACATTGAGGCTCCTAGAATCATATTCAGGGAGAGAAAACCTCTGAGGAATTTTCCAGACTTCGTGGCACTAATGAGTAGCATCATTAATTCTGAGTCTTCCAATGTTCACACTACTACATATGGTGTAGAATTCCAATGGGGAGTTCTGGCATTACAGACAAAATCGACCTTACCGTCGGGCATTACTCACTAATTCCCAAAATTTCATTATATTTTTTTCTTGGTGCCCCGACATTTGTTGAACTTATGACATGGTCCATTATTCATCAGAATTTCGACTTATATTTGACAGTTTGTAATAAAACAACCTTTTATGTGACCCATTGTACTGGCTAAAACCGCTTGTATTCGAGAAAGACCGCCAATGCTGCAATATTGACATCACCACCGTGACCTACCATCACCCCATGGCCTGCCACTATGGCACCTACATGACACTACCATGTCATCAAAGTATTCATCTCATGGGTTTATTTGGCACCTCGAGCCTTAATTATGCAAGCTAAGGGACTAAAAATGTTCGTCATGGGATTATTATGCTCGTGTTGTGTCGAGACGTCAATTCACTACAAGGAAAAGACCTTTTAGCAGAGGTTATAACGGAGGTTTCTAGTGTTACAAAATTGGAAAAAATTGTCAAAAAAACCTCTGCTACCACATATGTTTTCGATAGCAGATGTTTTTGTGGATACTATAACGAAAGTTGATTATAACTAAAAAAATATGGGCGACTGGAGGTGTTAGAAAATGTTTACAAATCAATGCTTTTGTATAAGGAACAAGCACCAGTGTGTACATACACCTATAGTATCGATGATGTACACTTAACGTCAAGCACCGGGGCAGTAAAATATTTTATCATCGTTGCGTTTGTCTTATAAGCACCAKAGCTTTAACARTAAAATGCACCARGGAAGTTGAAAATAATTAAGCACCAGTGATTTCTACTTAGAACGCATCGGTGTGTTATTAATAAGAAGGCACCAATGCTGTATAAAATAATATGCATYGATGCGTTACATGGAATCCCCCCCGGTGCATTAAAAATCRAAATCATCGATGCTTTTTAGTAACAAACAAGCCTCGATGCTTATCAATAACACAACAACACTGGTGCGTATTAATAAAATAAACACACCGATGCTTATTAATAAATCTAAAGCACCAGTGGTTATTAATAACAAAAAAACGCTGATGCTTCGTATAAGCTTAATGCACCGAAGGCCAATTTTTTAATATAATTTTGTGGTATTGAATAAATATTGAAACCGGTGCTAATTGATTACATAAAAGCACCGGTGTGCATTTCATATGAAACACACTAGTGAGTTTTAATATTAAATGCGTCGATGAGATTAATAATTAAAATACATCGAGAAACATCGACCCGTGATAGTGCAATTATTGTTATTTTTTAGTTCCATTATTTATCAAAAAAATTACATAATCTTATATTTTGATTAGTGAATTTGGATATGATGTTTGGATTAATTTGTTATATGATCATATTTTTCATATATTCATTATAATATTTAGTCATCCATATATTTAATCAACGATGTAACATTTCACAACAACATTGGACAACACAATAGAATAAATTAAAACATATTTTATTATATGAATAAGAGGGTCTTTGTCATACAAAATGGGACACTTATTGGTAATCCCTTGTCTTTCAATTGGGACATTATGTCCATTACATTAAACAAAAATGTTTGATTTTCATAGACAATTATTTCAAAAAAATACAACTACAGCTTGGATTGATATCCAAATATATTGGTCATCATTCTTCACTGGAACCATTGTTAGTGCTTGAGATGCTTCCATGCCTTGGGTTATTTTGCTGAATGTTTGGTTGATTGCCTCGATTGTTTTTTTCTTCTTCAAGTTCCATCTACAAACATAAAAATAAACTGTAATGAGTCTATCTACATTGGTGATAATAAACTGTAATGAGTCTATCTACATTGGTGAGAATAATGAAAATTGAAATAAATAATATACATGAATGTAAATTAAAAAGTGACGTACCTGCAAAGCAAGAATTGACTCATGAATCATACACATATGTTCAAAATCAAATATCACTCCTTGTTTCAACAATTCTTCTGTTGGCTCAGTTCCATACTTTGTTTCCTGCAATTTTTATACCTCATAATAAATCATAGATTTAATATAAAGTATTATTTTTGTTTCATTAATTATAAAATGATAGAAGTAAAACAACATAGATTGTACTAACAAATTCCACAATTAATTTTTGATATGCCAACATATACTCGCAACCCTTAGTTAACCCAATGTCAATCAATTTTTTTGATGGCCCTTCTTTGTATGTTAGCACCTATTTGAAGACATTCAAGGATGGATGTTGTAAAACAACTTAAAATATACAAAAAAAAACCCGAAGTTGTTATAAGGAAATAACAATTACTCACAAACTTTGCTATCAACCTTTTTCTTCCTTGTCGTCCAGTTTTATGTGCAGAATGAGTTCCATTTTCTTTTCCTTTACGTAAGAGAACATTTGAAAATTAATATTTAATGTTAAATTAATTATTTGTACCTAATAGAAAAATTTAATGATTACATACATTTGAAGCACCTTGTTGTTGAGATAGCTTCTCTTGCGATGCAATTATGTCCAATTCTTTGACCATCTCCTTGTACACTTTTTTGGACATTCCTACTGACATATTTCAGGTATCGACTCATTGGTCCTCTTAGATTTTCATAATTTCATGAAAAAATAACATGACGATAAAGTATTTTTATATTGATATATGAAAACTAAATATCACAAAATTGATATATTAATAAATGAATAATTTGTAATATATATATATATATATATATATATATATATATATATATATATATATTCTAAAAAAGTGTTTTTAGGAATATTACTATTTGAATGATTCTTTTGTTGTTGTATGCTTTTGTTATTGCAAGTCTGACAGGTCTCATTGACCATTGCTCTGGAAATGCTTCCTATAGTTTAAATATAACCTGGTTCTTGGAATCATTGGATTGATTTCTATATTGTAAGTGGAAAATATGTCTATACGTCATTCATTCCACTATATCCCTCATAGTTGTGTAAAAGTTTCCCCCCTTTGATTAATCTCCAACACCACTCCAGATGAACTAAGGACAAATTCATCATCATTTACATCTTCTATATTAATTAATTTTATTTTGTTATGATGACATTTTTTTCCCTCGTTGTTGGTCCCTGTAGAACATTAGACACATGTGAATTAATAGATTGTTTGAAACGTGTCATCTAATATTCCTAAGTATATTATTAATGAAAATTAAAAAAATAAAATCATATTGAATAGTATTTTTTCATTCACCTAATTCATCCCTTTGCAATTTTTCCATCAAGCTTTTATGCTCTTCTGCACTTAGATAAAAAAATAATCTTATCGATCTTCCTCATTTTGTGGCCCTACATGGCACACACTAACCAATACATATTAGTTAAACTTATATATAGTTCAACCATATTAATTTTGTATAGAATTTGCAGAAAGCCTATTTTTTTTGTTTTTCCGGATGTGTCATCATTGTGTCGACCATAACTTTTCTTATTTGAACTCTTCTCACTCATATTTTTATCAATATACAACTTGTACCATTACATGTAAGACAAAATTCCATCATAAAGACAAATGACCAACATTTGCGTAGTATATGGCTAC
>JASDQU010028522.1:0-26355 GCA_032191745.1 Picea mariana
ACGCAAAGCAGTTGGAGGACAAAAGAAGAGGAGGAGCCTAGGATCAGGATCAAGGAGCCGTGGCCGGTCTCTATCATTGTTGTAAGTTGATTAATCTTGAGATTAATAAAATAATACTTTTCCCGTCCCAATGCATGAGTTATATGTGATTTGTGTGATTTATGCTTAATTTCTAACCCTCAAGTAGGAAAATAGCATGCATGCGTAGTGTTTTGTCTTGATTGCAGGATTAACTTTGGAAGGAGCCACACAAGCAAGCAGTCAAGAAGCGCAACGGAGGATCTACACCAAACATCAGTAAAAAGGTTAGTAGTTCCTTTCCATGTATGTGTCTTGAAAGAGGGGTTCATGTTTTGGGTGGTAGGAAAAGGTCATTTCTTTAAGGTCAAAAATCTGCATGCAAGTCTAGCCCTAGCTTGTTAGTCCGTAGGGTATTATTTCGCAACAACAGAATTGGCGACTCCACTGGGGATATGAGTTGGCCTGATGCCAGGTAAGAATGTGTGGTGCAATTTAGGGTTATAACAAGTAGAACCTTAAATCCACTATGCTATCTAAACTTAACTCTTTTCCCACATCTATACATTGAAGTTTTACCAAAACCTATGAACGAGTCAAACGTTCCTTTTTCTGGAAAGGTATGAAGCATGACATTTGCACCTTTGTGGTTGAATGTGATACCTTTCAATGCAATAAGGGAGAAATAATCAAATCTCCAAGAACACTCCAACTGCTCCCAATTTCACCTACTATTTGGATGGATATTTCTATGGAATTAATTGTGGGCCTATCTAAATCAGGAAATAAATTTGTCATCATGGTTTTCGTAGATCATCTTTCCAAGTATGCTCATTTTTGTGCTCTTCAACACCCATTCAAAACATGCATAGTGGCTCAAATTTTAATTGATAATTTCTTCAAACTACATGGAATGTCTCATTCTATTGTCTCTGAACGTGATCCAAATTTCACCAACATTGTTTGGCAAGAAATGTTTAGGATGAAAGGAACCCAATTTCGTCTCAGCACCACCTATCATCCCTAGATTGATGGATAAACTGAAGCTGTTAAAAAATTTTTGGAAACATATTTGCGGTGTTTTTCATATGACCGACAAACTCAGTTTGTTCAGTGGTTACCCCTAGCTGAATGGTGGTACAACACCTCTTACCATACTTCTTCTTGTATGATTCCCTTTGAAGTGGTCTATGAGAAGAATCCACCAATGGTTCTCACATACATGTCAGGTGTCTCCAAGGTTCAGGAGGTTGAAAACACTCTTATAGTCCATGCGACCATTCTCCGTACACTCAAAGAATATTTGGTCATGGCTCAAAATTTCAAGAAGCAACATGAAAATCAAGGTCGTTTAGAATGTCAATTTGTTGAAGGGGATTGGGTGTTTCTTCATCTGCAATCTTATAAGAAAACTTCACTCAAAGCTTAACACTTTAATAAACTCACCCCCAAGTTCTATGGTCCTTATTCAATTTTCAAGCGAGTGGGACCCGTGGCCTAGAAGTTAGCTATTCCTAGTCATTCTAAGCTCCATCATGTTTTCCATGTCTAATGCTTAAAGAAAGTGATTGTAACTAAGTGTCAGACTCAAACCAATCTCCCTGAGTTGGATGAAGAAGGACCCATTTGGTTGCAACCACAATTCATATTGGACCAACGTGAGCATTGTCTCCGTCAATGCACCATAAAGGAATTTTTATTTCAGTGGAAGGATACACCACCAAAAAATTCCACTTGGGAGTCGACTACCATTCTGCAAAAATTTCCCCATCTCAAGCCTCATGGACAAGGCCGTTTTTCAAAGGGGAGGGAATGTTAGGGACCTAACCTTCCTAACCCCTCACGTCGATAGAATAATATGTTTTCTACATAATAAAGGCCAACATTAGTAAATAAGGCTTATATAATAATGTGAACAAGTTTAATGTAAGAAGACTTAATAGAAGCTTTTGCTTCTAGAGAGATATTCCTCTAGAATGTTCTTTAGAAGATAGAATTAGTATAAATAGAAGTAGAAGGTATGGGAAAGTATTATCTTGAGAATTATTGTAATAAAGCGCTTCTTTGCTGAAGGTACCCCCCTCGAAGAGGAAAGTGAACTTGGATTTATATAAATAAAGGTATCATTGCTAGTGTTGTTATTCTATATATTTTTCTATTTCGATGGTATTTGGTGCAATATTTTTGTTTCTTCTTATTATAATACATCTGGTACCTTACAACTACCTACTTCCTTGGTATAGACATTGGGGTTACAATGACATATAGAAAAGACAATGCCAAGAAGAATTCTATCCATTTTATTACACCAAGCTCAAGGAACTTGCTTAAGACTATAGAAAGATTTCTTAAGGTAGCAAACAAGGTTGGAGTCATTTTGTGTTAGGGACCTAACCTCTGTAACCCCTCATGTAGATATACTAATATTTTTTCTATCTAATAAAGAACGACATTATTAAATAAGGCCTATTTTCTATGCAATAAAGGTCGACATTAGTAATTAAGGCCTACATAATAATTTGAACAAGTCAATTGTAAGAAAACTTAATAGAAGTTTCCGCTTCTAGAAAGATCTTCCTTTAGAATGTTCTTTAGAATATGGAATTAGTATAAATAGAAGTTGAAGGCATGGGAAAGTATTGTATTGAGAATTATTGTAATATAGATCTGCTATGATGGAGGTTTTTCCCTCGAAGAGGCAAGTGAACATTGCTTTCATTCAATAAAGGTATTATTGTTGGTCTTGTTGTTCTCATTATTTTATTGTTTTTCCAGTATTTGCTGCAATATTTTTGTTTCTGCTTATTAAAATACATCTGGTACCTTACAAGTGGTATAAAAAATTGTGGGATTTTTTTTTAGGGTAGAGACTTGTACTATTGACATCTTTAAAGCATAAATATCTATTGTTCAGTGGGTGAAACTGTGGTTGGGGAATAATACACATAGGAAATACAAATAGTTTCATGTGGTTACTCAAAAAAAAATGTTTCACTTTGTCAGAAATCTCTGTAACCCCTATTGGTACCCCTTCAAGTAGTACCACATCAGACAAAATTTGTACACGACCATCACTCCCATGTACCATCAAGTATATCGGGAGCTCCCTAGGTCTCTTGAAACCAACACTAGATCAACTGATCAGTCACCTGACTGTTATAGTGACAATGAGAACAACACTTAGGAAGATACTCTCTAGTACCTAAGTAATTGAGTAGTACGACTAAGGGTACGGTAGAGCCTCCTTAATTGGTGCCCTGAGATATTGGGTTGAGTATTACTGTTTGACCCCACATGTATATTAGAGAGATATAGCACAGGGAAAACCCTTTTCTATAGCAACTCTGAAAATACTAACCCTTGGGAATGAAACAAAATATAAAAGGAACAGAAGGGATATCTTTCCCCACAACCCTACCTCCTGCATTCTGGTTGCGAAATTCCTACACAATTTTCCCCATTAACAATTTGGGCATTATGTCACCACAATATTCTTTAGGTTAGAGTATAACTTTGTAGGAGTACAAAAAAAATTATATTGGTCCTGCCAACACCCTTATTTGGGACCTATCTCATTGGAATCCCCTCTTCACCTTGATCGTTGTGGTACCTATCACTTATAATCCTATTTTTCTGTGGACCTACACGCTCTTCCCGACACCCTTGTTTGGAACCTATCCCATTAAATTCTTCTCATTTCACTGATCATCGTAGTACCCTTCACCAGTAACCCATTTTCTGTGCAGACCCACCTGCTCCTGCCCCCCAATGGTACACACTCACACCCAATAATTTGATAACCACATCACTTCCTTGGACAAAGTCATTGAGAAAACCAAGAAAGATATATTTTACCTTACTTCTAACATTGCTACCAAAAATTACCAACTCATCAAAATAGAATAACTTCTAACAACAGCGACCCACTTGACCACAATGTTTCAACAATCCCAAGAAGAAATTAACAACTTGACCACAATGTTTAAGCAATCCCAGGATCATCTCTCTTCTGCACCACCTTATAACCTAGAAGGAAATGAATCCTCCCATTCCACATCCTTTCATTCCAACCACTTTCAATGTGACCTATGTATTCCTAGAGTGGAGGTGAACAGATTTGATCACTTAGATCCCACTGGCTGTGTCACTCAAATGGAACACTATTTCTCTTTGCACATCATTACTCATGAGTTGGAAAAACTCTGCTATGGTGTTCTCTATCTAGATTTTGAATGCTGAAAATGCTGAAAATGGCTTAAAATGCATGCCAAGGGTATGTGGCTTGGACACAGTTTGTTGCAGAGATTTATGAATGCTTTTACATTGACACCTACCATTTAATCCATTTGATCAAGTTGAAACAATATGGAATAGTGGAAGAATTTATCGCTTCCTTTTAGCACTTGCATTTCCACATGGAGGGAATGTCAGATGATTTTTTCAAGGAATTCTTTATCAGTGGCTTAAATATGAAATCTGTGTTGACGTCGTAATGGATTTCCCCTGACTTGGTTAGAATATACTAAACGAGATAAGGAAGAACAACGGGTTGTTTCTTCGTAAACTAGAAAACCCTCCTTTATTCTTGGCCCTAAAACCAAAAATCCCTCCCCTTGTACCACTCCCCTCAAGATCAAAAAATTAACCCGGGCATAAATGGTTGAACACTAATTCAAGGGTCTTTTCTATAATTGTGATGAAAAATATTTTCTGGGGCACAAGTGTAAGGAAATGAATCATTTTATGGCCATTTCTAAGTATGTTTTTGAAGAAGAGGTAGAGGTTTCCCCTGTGGTAGAGTTACCCAGGTCAACTGATCTTACTCTGCCCTTTGATCCACCAGAAGTTAAACCTGTGATTTCACTAATTTCCCTCACTCGCTTCTGTGCTCCCTAAACCATCAAGTTAATTGGCTACATTAAGGATTGGAAGGTCATCATCCTAGTTGATAATGACATCACCAATAATTTTATTCATTGCTGAATTTACTAAGAAACCATTTGATATATCCGTGCAGTCAATAAATTTAAAATCATGATTGCCAATGGTGGTCCCATGAAATGTAGGGGGCGTTGTGAAAATGTGCATCTCCAAATTGGTCACTACCACCTAAAATATCATATGTTTGCTATCAACATGGGAAGTTGTGACATTTTGCTTGGTGCATAATGGTTACGCACTCTCTGCCCCATCGTCATGTATTTTAAGAAATTAGCCATGCAATTCCAATAGGAGGGACAACAATATAGGTTCAAAGGAATCAAAACAGGCCTGCTTGAGATCATTGGTTCCCATCGAATGAAAAATCTCCTAAAAAAAGGTCATTCTAGTATTATTTCCCAACTCCATTCCATTCAAGTAGTTTAGACACCCTTTGTGCATCCCGACCTCCAATCTATACTCTCCCAACAAAAAGTTGTTTTTACCACTCCCCATGGACTTCACCCTTCCCGTGGAGTTCAAACTTCATGATCATTCCATTCCTCTAATACCGGGAAGTCTTCCTCCCAATATTCTCCCTTATCATCATCCCTTTTCCCAGAAGAATGAAATTGAGATTTTTTTTTAAGAATTGCTCGAAGTGGGTGTTATCCATCCTAGTACCAGCCCCTATTATTCTCTTATGGTCATGGTACTCAAGAACGAAGGAACTTGGCACACGTGTCCCGACTTTTGTACCCTAAAAAAACTCACCATCAAAGACAAATTTCCTATTCTTTTCATTGATGACCTATTGGATTAATTGAGTGGTCCTTAGTACTTTACTAAATACAGTCACCGTTATGGCTACCACTAGATATGTATGAAAGAGGAAGGCATTCCCAAGACTACATTTATAACTCACGAGGATCACTATGAGTTCTTGGTCATGCCCTTTGGCCTATGTAATGTTCCCTCCACTTTCCAAAGTCTCATGAATCATGTCTTCTGTCCTTTCCTCCATCATTTTGTATTAGTTTTCTTTGATGATATTCTCATATATAGTAAAAATTATAAATCCCATCTTGCCCATGTGGATCAAGTTCTCCATTTACTCTCTCACCATAAACGTTTCCTCAAACAATCTAAATGCTCCTTTGGGGCCTCAGAAGTGGACTATCTATGTCATATTTTCGGCAAGGATGGAATACGAGTGGATCCTAATAAAATTGAAGTTATGAAGGACTAGCCCCACCCCAAAAATCTTAATATCTTTCTTAGTTTTCTTGGTTTAATGAGATATTATCGCAAGTTTTTTGCAGAATTGTCGAAAAATTGCAGCACCTCTCACTGTTCTCCTTAAAAGGAATGCTTTCACTTGGAATCCAAAGGTTGATCAATCCTTCCATGCCTTGAAAGAGGTTATGTGCACGACTCTTGTCCTAGCACTACTAGACTTCACCAATACTTTTGTCCTAGAATGTGATGTTTCAGGGGAAGGAATTGGGGCAATCTTGATGCAAGATGGCCAACCTTTGACTTTCACCAGCAATCAAATTTCAAAGAGAAATTTGGGTCGATCAATATATGAAAAGGAAATGTTGGGTATTTTCATGTGGTGGATCTCTGGCATACTTATCTATTGGGGGAATTCTTCCAAATTAAAAATGATCATCATAGCCTCAAGTATTTTCGAGAACAATGAATTTCATCCCTTGTGCAACAAAAATGGGTAACTAAGCTATTTGGATATGATTATGAGATCATTTATAAGAAGGGAAAATAAAATGTGGTTGCTGACTCTCTTTCTCGAAAGTATGAAGAAGAAGGGTCCCTCTTTTCCCTCTCCTTCATTATACAATATTTTCTCCAAGCTATTCACCAGGACTGATTGCAAGACCCAAATATTTCTCTCCTGATCCAACAATTGGAACACCATTCTCAAGCTTCTCGAGGATACTCTTGGCACAATGAAGATATTTTCTACAAAGGTCATCTATATTTAAAAAAACAATCACAACTTAAATCCATGGTGTTTTTTGAGCTTCATGATTGACCCACAATTGGGAATTCAGGATTAACCAAAACCTATGAATGGGTCAAACATTTTTTTTTTCTGGGAAGGTATGAAACATGACATCTACACCTTTGTGGATGAATGTAATACATGTCAATGCCATAAAGGAAAAATTGTCAAGACTCCAAGCACACTCCAACCACTCTCGATTCCACCTATTGTTAAGACTACTATTTCTATGGACTTCATTGTTGGCTTACCTGAATCAGGAAATAAGTCTATCATCATGGTGGTAGTATATTTTCTATCCAAATATGCTCATTTCTATTCTCTTCAGCACTCATTCACCGCATCAATGGTGGCTCAAAGTTTTATGGATGATATCTTCAAACCTCATGTCATGCCTCATTCTATTTTCTCTGACCATGATACCACTTTCACCAACAAGTTTTGGCAAGAATTGTTGAAATATTGGTTGTCATTGATTTCAACACTTGATGAAGTCCTATAGCCCCAAAGGTATTTTTATGGAACTCGTAGTTTATCAAGGAAAAATGTCACGACGAACTATGTGAATGCATGTAAATCACTCATGGATGGATAGTCCTTGTCATGTCATTTCCAGTGATAGGTGGTATGCCACATGGTTCCTCATGATTGAGGAGTTATGGCCTTGTGAATTTAGAAGCACGAAAGAATGGTTAAGAAGCCCCTAGTTAGTTACAAGTCAATTAATGAAAGGGTAAAGTGGTTGTAATAAGAAAGTTAAGAAGCCCCTAAGATTAAGGAAATAGGTTACTCAACAAAAGTATAAATACACCTCAAGGAGTCATTCACAAGTAAATTCACTCACTTATTCTATTGAATTTATTCTAGTGTAATAATGATCTATTTGGTTAGTTTGCGATGACGAAATATGAGGTAGAAACAAGTGCGAAGTGTGGGAGTTGTGGGGTTGCAGTGGAGAGAAAAATTTTCTGAGGAAAACCTAGTTTGGTTGACCCTCGTGGGTAAAACTACTAGTGTCCCACAAGGCATCCCCACGGCTTGCATAGTACCAATCACGCGAGGCCCCTCCTGACATCATGTCTTAGTCTTGTGAGGACACAAAATATTTGGGGGAGATTTTTGCACTAGGTCCCTAAGGTTAGAGGAAATATTACAGGTCAACAGTACTTTGTATCAAGTCAACTACAAATGTATAAACATGCTTATGTGCTTATTGTGATGATTATACTTGGTTGTGGTATGGTACATTCTTGAGGTATGTTTGTCTTGGCACACGATTGAGGTACATCTTGGCTACATGGTTGATTGAGGTATACTCTCCTATCTAGTTATGCCATGAATGTTATGGTTTATCATTAGAGACATATCTTAGAGATGTGGATGTATGGTTGAGGTATACACTTGATGTATGGTGGCACTTGCATTGATTCTTTGAGGACTTCATTGATGATATGGTTCAAATCTATTCTACGGTATATTGTATAGGTTCTATACATGGTTGATGCACTAGTACATGGTATATGATCTAATACTTGATTAGCTACTCATCATTTATGTTATGGTATCTACATTTGGAATATCTTATGGTACATGATTGATGCATGTTATACTACATATGTTAGTACACAGTTGATGGATGATATGGTTCAGGTTTTGGTATAGCTCATGTTGATGATCAGTTACATGTTTATGGTACAATGATAGTGACAGGTTGGATACAATGATAGGGTGATGTGACAGTGTGATATACAATGGAAGTGATTGTGGTAGTGACAATTTGGTCTACACTTGTATTTCAGGGTAGTAGGATGGGGCAAGGAAATCGGTTTGTATCCTCCTTCTGGTTGGTGCCGGAGAACACATGAATTTGGAGCTTCCTTCACGTTGGAGCCTGATAATCATGGGGTTCTATCCTCCTTCTGGTTGGAGCCAAAGAATTCAAGGAGTTGTAGCTTCCTTCAGGTTGGATCTTGTCAATAGGGAGTCGTAGCCTCCTAGTTGCAACTGAAGAATTGGGAAGTTGGTGCTTCCAATGGATGTACTATTTTTATATATAAGAAAATCATTCCATGGTTTTCTCCCATTTGTGTTTCCACATAAATACTAGTGTATTATGTTTCTATGGATGTCTGTTATGCTCCGTTGATGATATGCCAATGATGATATATTGATGATATACTGCTGATGATATTAATGATTACATATTGTCATCAAAAGTGATAATAAAGTTCTCATACTGATTCACCCCCCCTCTCAGTATTCCAACAAGAATTGTTCAGGATCCAAGGAATCCAATTGCATTTCAGCACCGTCTGTCACCCACAAACTGATGGACAAACTAAATCTATCAACAAATTCTTTGAAACATATTTGTGGTGTTTTTCATCTGACTGAAAAAATCAGTGGGTTTAGTAGTTACCCCTCAATGAATGGCGGTACAACACATCCTACCATACTACCACTCACATGACCCCCTTTGAAGCAGTCTAAAGGAAAAATCCACCATTGGTTCTCTCATACATGCTGATGTCTCCAAGGTTCAAGAGGTCGACAATACTCTTATAGTTTGCATGACCATCCTATGTACCCTCAAAGAAAATTTGGTCATGGCTTATAATTGCATGAAGCAACAAGCAGATCAAGGACATTGAGAATGCCAATTTGCTAAAGGGCACTAGTGTTCTTTGCATGCAACCCTATAAGAAAACTTCACTAAGTGATGAACACTGTCAGAAACTTGCCCCCAAATTTTATGGTCCTTATACAATTCTCGAGCGAGTAGGGCCCGTGGCCTACCAGTTGGATATTCCCAGTCACTCTAAGATCTATATTGTATTTCATGTCTCATGCTTAAATAAAGTGATTGGAACTAAGTGAAATACTCAAACCACTCTCCCTGATTTGTATGAAGAAGGATCCATTTGGTTGCAACCACAATCCATCTTGGACTAGCATCAACGTCGCCTCTGTCAGCACTCCATCAAGGAATTATTAGTTTGGTGGACGAATACACCACGAGAAGATACCACTTGGGATCCTACTACCATTCTACACTAATTCCCCCATCTCAAGCCTTGAGGACAAGGCTGTTTTTGAAGAGGGAGTGCATGTTATGGACCTAACCTCCCTAATCCCTCACTTAGGAATAATACTATGTTTTCTATGTAATAAACGAAGATTTAGTAAATAAGGCCTATTTTCTATGTAATAAAGGCCAACATTAATAAATAATTCCACTACAAGGAGAACACCTTCTTGCAGAGGTTTTCTTAGAACCTCCCCCAAAAATTAATCCCTTAGCTATTTATAACGGAGGTTGTTAGCGGAGGCGGGTGGCCAGAGGTTTTCGCATAGGTTTTTTTTTTGGTGTGACTTTAAGGTATACATGCATCGATGTGTACATGAACAATACAAAACTAGTGTGCTAATGTTCAAAAGCACCACCATACTTTATAATAAAAAATACATGCACTGAATAAATCACACTGGTGCCGTTGAACGTTATGCACTAGTGCGGTAGGGTTAGTAAAACAAAAATTACTATACCAATTTTCATTGTTACAGTGCATCCCGTGCTTCCAAACTCTCAATTAGGCACCAATTCTCACCTTCCTTCCTAAATAACCCTGTTTCTGGTGCTCTACATCAACTTGGATAAATCCATTGGTAGATTCCACAGATTTCCAAATTTTGGAAATTACCATGAATTTTCATTTCCTCTCAATGGTGAAAGAATGCCTCCTTGGAACATAAGAGGTCAGGAAAATTATTTATTACCTTCCTATTTTCATTTTCATTCAAACAAAATTTGAATTTATCTTGAAATTTTCTTATTTTTTCAATTTCTTTTCCATTTTGGTGCAATGCACTTGAACGCTTCGACTCACCCCGACATGGTGCATAATGTGTTAGATTCACAGTCAGAACAACCACTAGTGTGTATCATAAATATGAACAAATTAGTACCATTCATATATAGGATTCGACCCGCATCAGTACATTTCACTTATTTAACTGCACTGCTAGCTCAACGATATATAAAATTTAATGTAGCAGTGCACCTAGTTTAACCAGCCACACTAAGGAGTACATGAAACATAAAGCATTGGTGTATAAATGTTCCAAAGGACTGCCACACTTTATAATAAAAATTACATGCACTGAATAAATCACACCGATGCCGTTGAAAAGTATGCATTAGTGCACCTCATTGTTGTCAGGTGCACCTTCATAGGGTAAATAAAAAAATAATTACCAAACCGATTTTCATTGTTATAGTGCATTCCATGCTTCTAAACTCTGAATCAAGCATTGGTGCTCACCGTCCTTCCTAAGATTCCCTATTTCTAGTGCTCTACACCGACATGGATAAATCCATTGGTATATTCCACACATTTCCAAATTTTGGAAATTACCGCAAATTTTAATTTCTTCTCAATGGTGAAACCATGCCTCTTCAAGAAATAAGAGGCCAGGTAAATTGTTTATTACCTTCCTATTTGCATTTTCATCGAATCAAAATTTGAATTTAGCTTGAAATTTGGCATTGTTTTTCATTTTTTTTTCCAATTTTATGCGGTGCACTTGAACGCTTCGGTTCACCCCAACACGGTGCGTACTATGTTGAATTTATAGTGAGATTTTCCATTGGTGTGTCACATATATATGTATGCAATGGTACCATTAAAGCAAGAGAATCACAATAAATTATAGAAACAAAGAGGTGCATCCTTTGAAACACCCCGAAACTAGTGCACAATTGGCTTCTACCTACACCAATACACTTCACTTAACTAAATATACTGCTAACATAATAATTTATAATATCTAATATGTAGGTGCAACAATTTTAAGACAATGTACTAATACTATATAAAAAAACACACTAGAACATATATTGCTTGACTTTTCATAGCGGGGCATCTCATTGGGCACAGTGTTCTCAATGCTCTATCCTTTACAATGCATCGCGGTATAAAACACCATTTCTTCACTATCGTGGTGGTACCAATGGATTAATAGTAACACCACTCCACCTCAACTATGATAATGAAGTTTATCTTAGCAGTTCCCATCATTCCAACAAACGCACTGGTGTTGTAAATACAACAACATTGGGGAGAATTTGTAATAACCAATTAGAGTGGTGTGACTTTGTAGGTGCACCGCTGAAATCTGTGGTGGTGTGTCAATAGTCATGGCGCACTGATGCATAAATGTTAAATGTATGCACCGTGACATGTTTTGAAAAATAAACAACGTGGTTTGTCTTCTGTAAGGCATGTTAGCGATGCATTAGAAATACAATGCATCAGTAGACAACATGTCAGTGCTCTAGTAGACATGGCGCACCAATGCTTTCAGTTTAACAAAGGGCACCGTGAATTCACACACCTTAAATTTTAGCATTATGGTGCGTCTTTGTTAAAAAAATGAACCAGTGTCGAGCATCCTACGGGACACATCACTAGGAAGTGCTATTGTTTGAGATAGAACACTGTCCTTGGGGCATATGTTCTGTTTGTGGTGCACCGATTGCTTTTTTATATATTTTTGCAATAAATAATTAATTTTGGATTTTTTTAAATACACATCATTGATATGTATTTTTTTTATAATTTCAATTTTTTTTATCTATATGTATGTTCCTAACAATATTTGTATATGAATCAGATATGATGATGATGAGAGGAGGAGGAGGAGGAGCATAAGTAGGTCAACACACACACATGTTTGCATGGGTAGGAGGCCAGTGGGAGGGAGAGGGAGTTTTTCCCTCACTCTCTTTCACAATAGACAAATGACCTTTTGATGGATATTTGCCTCCTGAAGTTTTATCAGGAGGGTACATCCCTTAGGGGTAAATATTAATTTTTATAGTATTTGATTTGTCACTAGGATCATGTGAGACTGGGGATCATGGTCAGTCCCGATCTCTAGTATCATCCCACTGAGGAGGATGTCTATTTCATCACTCTGTTGTCTAGGAGTGGGGAGTATTTTCCCTGTTTCCCTATGCTACCGCCTAGTGTTGCAGAAGATACATGTCGACCTATTTCTAGCTTAATATCTATCTTCCTCTTATTTCACTTTACTTAGTTTTTTTTTTAAGTCAAGGCGGGTGCACTTTCTTTCCAAAAGAACTCCACATTCTACAAAATGTACTTCCCTTCTCTGTCGCATACAAAATGCACCAACACTTAACCATCTTTGTTATATTTCACGGGTTGGTGTACTCACGGGTTCACTTGTCCTTCCTTTTTAAGTCCACCATTACCAATAATTAACCATTTTTCTTCACACCACAGGTTCCCAAGTTCCATGACTCACATAATCATCTTATCACTTTCTCTACACCCTCCATCTCTCCATTCTAAATCCTTTATTACATTTTTCGATATTTATTTACAGTTACCATTACAGAAAGTAACTGCTAATTAAATCTTGAAAAGGACATTACTGATTTCATACTTCTCAAGGTAATATCATTAATGTGTATTAACTTCTCCACCAAAAAAAAAACTCAAGTCATATTACTGAAGGATATTTTATTCCAATATACTAAAATTTATACAGAATTCGCCAGCTACACTGAGATGGCCATGAGAAAGAAACAATTTTGTGGAAATACATTGAACTTGTTCGCAAGAGAAGACTACAATTTTCACTGGTCAAGATCGTACTGGTATTTCACAACATTTCCCTTACCAGAAAGAAATTAGGTATTTCTTAATTTGGTTGCATCCTGGAAGTTTTTGATTGCAAAGACATAGTCTCTTGGCGCGTCAATAAATTTATTCAAAATTGAAGAACAATTCTACTGCACAATAGATCCTATATTTCTCTAGCTCCATCAACTTTTAGGAAGATGTTTAAATAACCAAAGTTGACTATTACATTTACAGGAGACAAAGTTAGGAGCTTCCTTAAGGAAAATAATAATGGATTAGAGCTTCCACAAAAATATTTAGAAGACCCCTCAATAATGCCTGAAGATATATCCAGAATTCAAGTCATTTTATTGAAAAATCCTTACTAAGATGTAGCATGGATGCTTTCTAGAATTACATGACAAGATTCTACATAAACCATTCCTCGGTTGGATCTGTATATTTATATTTGACATTTCATGAAGAAGCAATTTTCAATTAGGGAAAAATCATTTCTACTGAAATTTCTTCACAATTATCAAGATTTAAAGAAAATAAGAAGTTCTACATGGATTCTTACTTAATTTTTGCTATTACTTACTATCATACTTTCAAAGGATTGAATATTGGGAAAAGGGTAAATTCTGATGTTGACCCTATAACAATTTGGTATCATGCCCTATGGAGGAAAAATGATGCTCATTTCTTCTATGAAGTATATAGTGAATTTGTGTCTATTTTTAAGAAGCTTGTGTTTGAAGAGAATACATCCAGGTTGTTACATGAAGCATTAGATTTTCTAGATAAAAAGGGGATTATGGAAAAAACCAGATAACCACAATATCATAAGGATTTTTTTCTCCCGTGAAAAACCCCTATATCTTTCTCACTATGTTCCAAATAAATTATTTATTGTAGAAGTGGCAAGGAAATATAAATCCCAGTTTCATCTATTTTATGAGAAAAAGAAGAAACAATTTATCCTGCTACCTTGGAAGGTCAATGAAATATTTCTAAGAGGAAATACAAAAATTGATGAATATGCTACACAATTCGATCAATATAAATGAAATTTGCAAAAGAGATTAAGGTTTTTGACCCCAGTCATCTTTTTCATGATCATATGGTATCAGTGGGATTCAGTAGCACACTTATAAATAATTTTATATTGGAGAAGAAGAAGGAAACAACCATGATCCTTTGGCTGAATGCATTGAAAACAAAGCAGGCGACATTGAAACTATCTTAAGTACCAAAGAACAATATAACAAAAAAGGAAAACCCCCTAATGAAAGGAACACCCAGTCTGCTATTGTTTCTCAAAAGAGCACACAATCCAGAAAGAATTCCTAGTATACAATGTCTCAACAGAGAAGGTATTTAATGAATAACTCAAATGATGGAGGTGATAAAAACCCTCCTCAACAAAATTTGGAAAAATCTCACAAGTTGCAAGTAAAAATAAAAGGGACCAATTACCAAAAAGAAATTGAAGAAAATATACCTGAAAGCAAAATTCACCTTGAAGATATGGACCTGGAAGTTGATATAGAAAATATTGATTTTCTTGATGAAGAGAATGTACAGCCTGTGACTAAGATCGTTGTTCAAGAAGAAGAGTTCTCAAAAGAAGAATCCTTTTATGTACATAATGCTTTATTTTATAAAGACTCAAGAAAGTTGAGTTTTGAAAGAACCCCATCAAAAAATAAAAAGGGAAAAACTTGTTTTACATTTAATATTAGCAAGATTCTTCCACCCATGATTTCTAATATTCATAAGGTTACAAAGATGCTCTTGATGTTTCAATAGATGATATGGAAGCTGAAAATTCCACACTTAAAGAAAGGATACAAGAATTATTTTTACTCTAATGCCGCCACCAATATTGGCCACCCCTGTTGCAACAATTCAACTTGGCAGGAATTTTGATAAAACTCTAGAGTCAAGTGTAATATTAAAAGGGACCTCAATCTTACTTACTGCAACGAGACATTATGTTGAACAAAATATAAATAAAGGAATGTATCTTATTTTAGATACATGGGATCTAGCGAGTAATTTTGTTTCTCTTGGTTCCAGGATTCAAACACCAGAGAATATTTGAAAGTTGATATTGAAAATGATGAAGGATTTTTCAAATATGGACTTTCCACATTTATTATAAAGGTTCCAACAATGATAGAACATGAAAGAAAAAAATAAGACTTGCCTTCCCAAGCTCGTATAAAGCAACTAAAGGCTTGTTGGATTCAAATAATATATATATTAATAGAATTATTAAATGAACTTAATGACTTGACATCCAAGAGTACCGAGTCTTATTCTAAATTGACCGGATTATATCTTGTAGGCAACACTATTGAAGTAGAAGATCCAAAGTTAATATCAAATTCAATGCTTCAAACAAGATAACAATTCAAAGAAATTGTGGATAATTTAAAGAAATTATCAACAAAGAAGTTCAATAGTATGATTGAGTATATCGAAAATGACATTGATTATTGGCTTGTTGAATATGCTAATAGAAATGAGGATATTGAAACCACATTGCAAAATATTTCAATTGATTATAAGGAATATGAAAATGAATTATTTATAATCAAAGTCAAACTAGAGGTGACTGTTGCTCCTTTGCGAGAACACATTGAAGAATGGTTAAGAAAGGATATAATCAAGATTACCGAGGGCCCAACCGAAGCAATTAATTCCAGTCACATAATAACAACAAACAAAAATACAAAAGGTGCATCAACAAACAATTGAAGCACAAGATATTCATCACAGTAAGTCTAAAGATAACATTTATTCTCTTTTTCTCTCCAGGTTCAACTTTTCTTTTTCCTTGATCTAACGACTTCATTCTCTTCTCTTCTTTTTATTTTATGGTCCGTGGAAGCCCCAATACCATTCCTTTTGGAAAAACACATTTATTTTCTTCAGACTATAAAGACTTTATCATTTTTGAGAAAAAAAACTCCGAGAACCAATTTGGGTTTAATTTTGAATTAATCTTTGAACTCTAAATATTTGAGGATAATATATTTGAAATTGGCTCATCAAAATATTATTTTGATTCTAATGAGAAAATCTTTTAAGGTTCTCTGATATTTTGGGACCATCTCTTTTCTTCCTATAAATGTGATCAAATATATTTCATGGATGTGATGAATGTGAGATCTATTTTATTTTTTTATAATATATGATCTGTATATATTATTTCTGCCAATTTTATGAGTGAATACTCCTCGTCCTATTCTCAAGAATTGTTTCTGTGTATATTTATAAATTTTGTTTTAGTTAAGCAATAAATATTTTGGGGCTTGCTTCATAACATTCTCCTAATTATAAATATTGCCCCAAAAGAATTTCAAGAAAGATCTTTTAGAAAAATTCAAAGAGGAGTACCACCTCTATAAAAATGCAAGGGGATTCATATCCTCATGAGGTTGCTCTTTTGGTTTTAACAGACTCAAACATCAATATTTTTGGTGACCATATTGGGGAGACATTTATTTTCTATATTTGAGGCCCTGCTTCAGATCATATTGAGGAACCAGAGTCTCCATGGTTCAATGTTTTGAAAATAATATTCAAAAATATTGCTTCTTGTTCTAAATGCATGGGGTTTATAAAAAATATTATTAAAATATGTTTTAATGACCTCAAAAAGACCCAATAAGAAGAAAATATTCGAGAGAATGAACTCCCATGCAACTCTGATGGAAAGACTCAAAAATCTAAAAAAGACGTATATTTTGATTCCTCTGAGGTGTTTCTTTCATGTCAAGATGATCCTTTACCTTTTTCATCAAGCACATAAATGGATTTGCAAGACTCATCAAAACAAATAATTTTCCAAAGAAGGAGGCGATTTCATAGAACCCATTTAAATATACCAGAAGTATATTTTCAGATGCCTGATATTCCTACGATTTTTTTTTATACATTCTTTGAAAATATTTCAAAAGATGTAGAGCAAGATTTGTTTAATTTCAAAAGTACATGTGATGTTTTCAATGTCATTGAAGACAATGTTACATGTTGATTAGTTTTACAAACTCTACGTGGAGATTCTCTTGAACGGTTGGTTCATTACTGCCTAAATCCATTACCAGTTGGTATGTGTTGGGAAATTCATTTGCATAAAAATTAATCTAGGGAGTGCATTCATATGTTTTTTCTGATGTTTTCAATGTTGTTTCCCACCCACCCTCTCCCATACAGACACAAGAAAATGAAGTGAATAAATTGGAAGAAGATTCTAATCAAATTGTTAGGTTATGAAAAAGGTATAAATGTCTTCCCTTTTCCCACATTTCATGATATTATTTTCATTGACTTTTCGGTTATTGAGAAGTAAACAGAATAGAAAATGAATAATATACCCTTTAGCGTTGATTGTTGCAGATTAGATTACATAGATTCTAAATATGATTGGAATTGTCTGGTTTTATTGCAGGATTGGTTAAATATTGTCGAACCCAAGATAGAAAGAGGAATCTTGAAGATGCGCAAGCTATTGGGGGTTGAAGAATTTATGGTGCAAAGCAGTTTCAAAGATAATTGAGTTACTCATTGTAATAGTAAAAAAATCCCGAGGATCTCTCGATCCTTAGGATAACTTAATTTACCCAGATTATTGTAAGATATAAGGGGTAAATAGATCTTGAAGAAGGGAGAGATTTTGCACTCAAGAATAGAGAATATAGAATTGCTATGCGTTAGCAGTTTTTGTAAAAATGTTGTACCAGCTATGAAATCAATAGAAGCCTTGAGCAGTTTTTCCATTTTTATATACTGAGTTTTCAATAACAGTGCTTCTAAGGACTAAGGGCCCAGTTTGAAGGAGCTACTGTTCGATCTGTAATTGTATCAGCTCAAATTCTGTCTTGTGATTCAATTCTCTTTTATAGTAGTTAACAAATGCATAAGTGTTTTGATGGTTTCATGTCAATTTCAAGAAATAGATGTTCCCTGAAGTATTGAATGATTGTTGTTCCAATTCCCATTACTGAGATTCAATGCGTGAAGGTTCCTCAAAAGTTCACATTTGTTGTTCCTTTCATAAGTTTACATTTGTTGTTCCTTTTCTCTAGAATATAGCTGTTGTTCCTTTCAATAGAAATATGATTGTCGTCTCTTTTCAGTTAGATTATAGTCTCTGTTCCTTTCCATAGATGGAGTAATTCACCTTTTTCTTTTCAGCAATTCTAATTCATAGTGATAGCAATTCCTGCAAGTCTTTATCTAGATTCAATTACTGCTCTTAGAATGAATTCAATAGATTAGCTAGTTCCTTTCCATTTGCATAGATTTAGATTTCAATCCCTAGAATCTTTAATGAATGTTTGAGGAACTTGATTGTTGACAAACTCAGATTTGCTTTTGCTACACGATTTTAGCCTCTATAATCTATCTGCATATCCTTTGCTGATATTCTTTGAGATAAAAGACGAATCCTCGGGTTGATAAATTAATGTTAAACTAAGGTTGTTTTTAGACATCTTTAGAGCTCAACACAAATATTGGAAATTTTTTCTGAATCAAGTCATATGGATGAAAATGAAAATAAGAATTCCAATTTGCAAGAAGAAGACTTTGGTATTTCATATACACCATAAGCAGATTATTTGAGCAACAAATTTGGGAATGAAATCAAGGAGTCTCCACCAAATATACAAGAATAATTGGTGGAAGAAATGAATCTTGAGAAGAATGACAAGCAATATTTCCATTCCATGAAAGAAGAATTATTTCAAAACATTGTCAGTGAATCAAGAATTTTGGATGCGGTCAGTAATGAGGAAAATCATGAAAGTATTATCATATTGGAAGTTCCTCATCCAATCAAATATAGCAACACTCTTGATCAACCAAGATTTGATTTCATTGAATCATGGTTCAAAAGAATTGTTGGTGAAGCAATGCAATCTGATTCTCAACACACCTAGTTTATTTTTTCTCCAGTACACATTGAGAGTGCCTCTGATTCATTGGTACAAGATCCAATATTTTTCACAGTTTTTGAGTTCATTCCAAATATCATTTGGATGCTTGAATGGTTCCATTGGAAATCTACCTAAACTTGAAAGTGTTTCTTCCCTTCAAGTAAGGTAGGGTAGGTAAATCTTATATGTATATAATTTTCTTCTCCAATTCAAGTTTTGCATAATAAGGAAATCACTATATAAAAATAATCTTTGAAGATATTCCAGGAAAGAAGAAAAATTGCAAGAGTTTACTTTGAATATGAATCCATGCCCAATAGGAGATATTCTAGATTCTTGATAACCTGAGGGGGTCACCATCCCATACTTGGAGCTAGTTGACCTATTTATAGCTTAATATCTATCTTCCTCTTATTTCACTTAGAATTTTTTTAAAGTCATGGAGGGTATACTTTATTTCCAAAAGAACTCCACATTCTACAAAATGTACTTCCCTTCTCCGCCACATACAACATGAACCAACACTTAACTATCTTTGTTATATTTTGTGGGTTCACGGGTTGACGGACTCACAGGTTCACTTGTCCTTCCTTTTAAAGTCCGCTATTGTTGGAGAATTTCTATTTTCGACACACTAGTTCAGTGGGAGTTAACTGAATAGTTCTATTTTAGACTTTCTATTTAGAACATCACTATTATGCATGCATGCATTCATAAGGAAAGCTAACTGCTTGATTTATTTCTTAATTATGGAATGTTTTGCCCTATATATCAGTGTATTCCACTCATTTATTTTATCATATTGATAATATTTATCATCATCTATATCAATCATTCATTCATTGATCAACTCATTGGAGTAGTGTGAATATATTTTCTCATTCTTCCATATTGAATCTCTCTTCCTTTCTTGATAAGCTTTGTTTGTACTTGCTTTATCTAGATCTCCTATGAAGGTTTTGATGAAAAATTGACATGGTATCAGAGATAAGATTCTTGGATCAATCCAGACAAGCCAGAGAATAAGGAAAATCAGAGTTTCGATGAGCAAAATCCATGGTCGTACCTTTCTGTCGTGATTTCTCAAAGTTTTCACTTGCAAATTGAGAGTAAAATTTTAGGGGTTTCTCAGAATCAGTTGGGAGAGAATCATTGTGATGGAGGAAAAATATGTAGTTATATTGACCCTTTAGAGTCTGAATCTAAAACTTATCAAACAAGTTAGCAAACTTTGAGGTGAACAAGAGAGATCCAATATTTACCTTCGAAACATGTGTACCTATTTTTCCAGGGATTTTGGAATCATTGGGAGTCTAATGGAGGATCAAGAAGCTTAAGTTGATACTTGGACCACCCGCATTAATAATATGGAGGAGAAATTCACTCTTCTCAATGAGAATTTTTTGGTTGATTTAAAACAGAAGGAAGATAATATTATTTTTTTGCATAAATATTTGCAACATTCTCTTGCTTCTATGTCACTTCTGCATTGCTAAGAACGACTAGGCTTCCTTCACCAAATTTTGAGTTGCACACTCGTGGTTTTGGTTCAAAATTGATGCATAAGATGTGATACATTGGTGGTGGCCTTGGTAAGAATGGAAAGGGGATTGTACATCCCATTCAACATGTGATGAGACCAGTAAAAGCCAGACTTGGTTTTGTTGGGAATTCATCACCAGTAGCTAGTTGTCTCGATATTCCAACCATTACGACTCAATTTTTTCAATCAAAAGAGTCCATCACACAAGATAAATATTCTATTGTTGCTCTGCAAAAACCACCACATACATATCTTATTGATACAACTTTAGAGATTTCATAGCTAGATTCAACACCAACTTCAGCATTAGAGTTTCCTTTATCAGACACTTCAACACCAACATCAGAGTTTTTGGTAGAAACAGACTCTTCAACAACATCTTTAGGGTCTACATCCTCCACATATCGACATCCTTGACATCATTATCATAGACAATATTGTCTTCCTTTCAAGTATCCACAACCTTTTGTCAGTTTCTCTTCTTTCAACTCATTGATGAAGAGGAATATACGACAAAATCTTGGCAAGGTACCAACTCCGAGGATTGTTCGTAGTTGGATTGATGATTTTTCATGGAAGCATTTGAGCAACTGTTTGAGGACATATTACATATGTGTTTCATCCATGATACATGGGAACCATTCTCATTGCTCTTTACTTGACTGATTATGTCACCTTTACAGTTCCATTCACTGCTATTTTGATGACTTTTATGGTGTTTTCTTCTATGTTTTGGAAGCACTCTAATTAGCCTAACCAACTTGGTGTAAGCTAGAACTTTAATGTTTAGAGAGATCTGATTGTTTTCAACTAGTATCAACTACAACATTTCAGCTTCAACACACTCATTGAAGCAGATTATGATATGTCATCATTAGATCATAATTCATTGACTTTTCATTTTTTCTTGGTTTTGGAGACTGTCTACCTACCACAATGGTGGATCTCATATGTTCTTTTCTTATTTTGATGCATTGTATTTTGAGGGGGGGGTTTGTTCTCATGTGGTTTTCTCTCTTTCTTCATTTTTATTTAGTGTTCATTAGTTGCATTGTACATGAGTACCTAATATGGCCTAGTTGTCGGGACTCATTTTTTACTCCATAGTGATGTTCAGGGGGGGTGTGGGAGAAATTTCTACTTTTGACACACTAGTTCAGTGGGTCTTAACTGAATAGTTCTATTTTAGACTTTCTATTTATACCATCACTATTATGCATGCATGCATTCCTAAGTAAAACTAACTTTTTGATTTCTTTTCTTAATTATGGAATGTTCTGCCCTATATATGAGTGTATTCCACTCATTCATTGTATCATATTGATCACATTGATCATCATCTATATCAATAATCCATTCATTGATCAACTCATTGGAGTAGTGTGAATATATTTTGTCATTCTTCCATATTGAATCTCTCTTCCTTTCTTGATAAGATTTGTTTGTACTTGCTTTAGCTATATCTCATGTGTAGGTTTCGATGAAACATTGACAACTATTACCAATACTTAACAATTTTTCTTCACATCGTGGGTTCCTGGGTTCCCGAGTTTGCAGACTCATCCTTTCACTTTCTCTTCACCTACAACCCCGCTATCCCGCATTTCTAAATCCTTTGTTACATTTTTTGAGATTTATTTAATGCTACCATTACAGAAAGTAAATGTTAATTAAATATTGAAAAGGTTGTTATTGATTACATACTTCTTGAGGTAATATGATTAATGTGTATTAAATTCTCCATTGAAAAAAAAATTAAGTCATATTACTGAAGGAGTTTTTATTCCAATATACTAAAAGTTATATATAATTTTCCAGCTACACTGAGATGACCATGAGAAAGAAGTATTTTTGTGGAAATACATTGAACTTGTTCACAAGATAAGAATACAATTTTCATTGGTCAAGATCTTATTGGTATTTCACAACATTTCCCTTACCAGAAAGAAATAAAATAAGACTTGGATGTCAAGTATTTCTTTAGCTGGTTGTGTTCTAGAAGTTTTTGATTGCAAAGACATAGCCTCTTGGTGTGTCGATAAATTTATTAAAAATAGAAGAGAAATTCTACTGCACAACGGATCCTATATTTCTCTAGCTCCATCAACTTTCAAGAAGACAATGAAATTACTAGAGCTGACTGTTACGTTTAAAGGAGATGAATCTAGAAGATTCCTTAAGGAAAATAATAATGGATTAGAGCTTCTACAAGAATATCTAGAAGACCCCTCAACAATTCCCGAATATATATCTAGAATTTAGGTCAGTTTATTGAAAATCCTTACCGAGAAGTAGCATGGTTGTTTGCTAGAATTATAGGAAAAGAGTCTACATAAACCATTCGTCAGTTGGCTCTGTATATTTATATTTTTCAATTCATGAAGAAGCGATTTTCAGTTTGGGAAAAGTGATTTCTACTAAAATTTCTTCGCAATTATCAAACTTTAAAGAAACTAAGCAGTTCTACATGGCTTCTTACTTAATTTTAGCTATTACTCATTGTCATACTTTAAAAGGATTGAATATTGGGAAAAGGGTAAATTGTGATGTTGATCCTGTAACAATTTGGTATCAAGCCCTATGGGAAAAAGGCTGCTCATTTCTTCTATGAAGTATATAATGAATTTGTGTCTATTTTTAAGAAGCTTATGTTTGGAGAGAATACATTTAGGTTGTCACATGAAGCATTAGATTTTTTGGATAAAAATGGGATTATGGAAAAAACAGAGAAATACAATATTATAAGGATTTTTTTCTCCCATAAAAAACCCCTGTATTTTCCTTACTATGTTACAGATAAATTATTTATTGTAGAAGTGGAAAGGCAATATAAATCCTGGTTGCATCTATTTTATGAGAAAAAGAAGAAACCATTTATCTTGCTACCTTGGAAGGTTGAATAAATATTTCTAAGGTGACATGCGAAAATTGATGAATATGCTACACAATTCAATCTTTTTCATGATCACATGGTATCAGAGGGATTCAATAACACACTTATAAATACTTTTATATTTGGAGAAGAAGAAGGAGATAACTGTAATCCTCTAGCTAAATGCATTGAAAATAAAGCAGGTGACATAGAAACTATCATAAGTACCACAAAACAAATTAAGAAAAAAGGAAAACACCTTAATGAAAGGAACGCCCAGTCTCCTATTGCTTCTCAAAAGAGCACACAATCGAGAAAGAATTCCTAGTCTACAACGTCTCAACAAAGAAGGTATTCAATGAATAAATCAGATGATGGAGGTGATAAAAACCCTCCTCAACAAAATTTGGAAAAATGTCACAAGTTGCAAGTAAAAATAAAAAGGACCAATTCCCAACAAGAAATTGAAGAAAACATACCTAAAAGAGAAATTCACCTTGAAGATATGGCCCTGAAAGTTGATATAGAAAATATTCATTTTCTTGATTAAGAGAATATATAGCCCATGACTAAACTCATTGTTCAAGAAGAATATTTCTTAGAAGAAGAATAATCTTCTGTACATAATTCTTTATTTGATAAAGACTCAAGAAAATTGATTTTTGAAAGAACCCCATCAAAAAATAAAAAGGGAAAAACTTGATCTACATTTAATCTTAGCAAGATGCTTCCACATGGGATTTCTAATATTCATAAGGTTACAATAGATGCTCTTGATGTTTCAATAGATGATATGGAAGCTAAAAACGACAGACTTAAAGAAAGGATACAAGAATTAGATTTTACTCTAATGCTGCCACCAATATTGGTGCCACTGTTGCAACAATTCAACCTGGTAGGAATTTTGAGAAAACTCCAAATTCAAGTGTAAGATTAAAAGGGACCTCAAGATTACTTACTGCAACCATACATAATGTTGAAAAGAATATAAAGAAAATAATGTCTCTTATTTTAGATACATGGGATCTAGTGAGTATTATGTTTTCTCTGGGTTCCAAGATTCAGAACACCAGAGAATATTTGAAAGCTAATATTGAAAATGATGAATGAGTTTTCAAAGATGGACTTGCCACTTTTATTATAAATGTTTGAGAAATGACAAAATTTGAAAGAAAAAAAGAAGACTTGCCTTCCCAAGCCCGTATAAAACAACTAAAGGCTTGTAGGATTCAAAGAATTGATATATTAAGAGAATTATTAAATGAACTTAATGACTTGAAATCCAAGAAGACCGAGGCTTATTCTAAATTGACCATATTATATATTGTAGGAAACACTATTGAAGTCAAATATCCAAAGTTAATATCAAATTCAATGCTTCAAAAAAAACAACAGTTCGAAGAAATTGTGAAGAATTTAAAGAAATTATCAGTAGAGAATTTCAATAGTATGATTGAGTATACTGAAAATGACATTGATAATTGGCTTGTTGAAGATGCAAATAGAAATGAGGATATTGAAAGTACATTGAAAAATATTTCAATTGATTATAGGGAATATGAAAATGAATTATTTAAAATAAAAGTCACTCAAGAGGTGAATGTTTCTCCTTTGTGAGAATGCATTGAAGAATGGTTAAAAAAGGCTATAATCAATATTACAGAGGGCCCAACGAAAGCAATTAATACTAGTCACATAATGAAAAAAAACAAATATACAAAAGGCGCATCAACAAGAAAAAGAAGCATGAGATATTCATCAAAGTAAGTTTAAATATCACATTTATTCTCAAAATTTTCCCTTTCAGATAAAAAATCATCCAGTTACATTTATTCTTTACTTAAAGAACATAACCGATTTTTGATCATTTCTATCTTTTTCTCTCCAGGTTCAACTTTTCTTTTTCCTTGATCCAACAACTCCATTCTCTTCTCTTCTTTTTATTTTATGGTCCGTGGGAGCCCCAATCCCAGTCCTTTTGGAAAAACACATTTATTTTCATCAGACTATAAATACTTTACCATTTTTGAGAAAATCCTTGAGAACCAATTCAGGGTTAATTTTGACTATATATTTGAAATCTAAATATTTGAGGATAAGATATTTGAAATTGTCTCATCAAAATCTTATTTTGATTCTAATGAAAAACTCTTTTAAGGTTCTCTGATTTTTTGGGACCATCTCTTTTCTTCCTATCAATGTGTTCAAATATATTTTGTGGATGTGATCAATGTGAGATCTATTTTTATTTTTTTTATAATATATGATCCGTATATATTATTTCTACCAATTTTATGAGTGAAGATTCATGGTCCTCTTCTCAGGAATTGTTTCTGTGTATATTTATAAATTTTATTTTAGCTAAGCAATTCAAA
>JASDQU010028523.1:5221-19210 GCA_032191745.1 Picea mariana
TAATCATAGTGATCCGGAACATTGAAAAGTGAATGAGACATAGTCGGGGGCGGAAATTACCACATGTAGGAAAACTTAGGATAAGGACATTCTCATGGGTTTTTCCTTTGATTTTTCTCTTGTACACCACCAAGGGGGCATCAATTCAATTACATTCAGACATGGGAGACATAGGGTGACATATTTATCGATCTGGCTTCATTTTGGCAAGGGAGGCAAGGTAATTAATCTACGTCCTAACCTACTGTCACAAGGAAATTAACCCAGATTAAACAGTTGGGTCAAGATTTTATTCTTTCTAGGGGCTATCTGATCAGGATTAAATGGTTTGATCAGATGTATTCACTACTTCTAACCTAGGGGCTATCTGATCAGGATTAGATGGTCTGATCAGATGTATTCACTACTTCTAACCTAGGGGCTATCTGATCAGGATTAGATGGTCTGATCAGATGTATTCACTAACCTATCAACATTGAAAATTCAAAAGAACTTGGTCATGCTTGAACAGTATGACCAAGTTGCCATTATTGCATGGGGCTTTTGTTTCCATTTCTTTTATGCCCTCTTTTCTCTTTCTTTCTTTTTCTTTTTCTTTTTCCTTTTCTTTTTCTTTTTCTTTTTCTTTTTCTTTTCACAAATTATTTGAAGAAATGAAATATCATTTGTCAACAAGATCACCAGATACAGAATAAATCCAAGTCATGAGTTGATTCCCATAATTTATGGGGTGATAACACATCGTTCAACTTCCTCAAGTCGACACATATTCTTATCCGGCCTTGTTGTTTCTCTTGAAATACCACCAGGCTTATCCATTCTGATTCCTCCATAGTTTCTATGATTCCATCTTCGAGCATTCTATCGATGTCAGCTTTAACTTTCTACTTATATATCGGGTTTAGTCTGTATGGTCGATGTTTGATTGGTCTTTCTTCAGCTTTGAGTGGTATCTTCATTTATCCTAGCTCTCCTACTATACCCTTCATTTCTGTAAATGTTGTGGGAAACAGGCCGTTGTACTCACCCAATAACACTGTTATGATTTCCACTGTTTGCTCATCCCAATAGTCTCTAATGATGGATATTTTAGGATTCTCAACTATCCCAATGTTTACTTTATTCACCTTTATTGGCACATCAATTAATTCTTATTATAGCGATGTACCTTCCGATTTTACTTCTCCTTCTGCTTCCTCGATCTGAATATCGAGTGGGTCGTCTTCATCTAGTGCTTCTTCCTGCACATGATATCATGACAACAATTATTTCATTGTCTGTCTGTTCCACTGTTGTTCTTCTGGTTCTGTGATTAATATCACCCCTCTTATCTACTTAAGTGATGCATCTATGTTGGGGTTCTCATTCTCGAATGAGAAAGTGACTGTAAAATTCTATTGCAGTACTATCCAATTCAAAGATCCTCTATGCAACCCCTGGTCTGTATACCGGTTGGCTGGTATGCCTTCTAAGTTGTGTACAAAATGATGATGCCATTCCTCTCAGGGTGTCATCTTTCACAATGCTTTGCACTTCTCCAAGTGTTGCACTGGTGCCCCCTGTCCATCATACTTCTTCTTCTTGTTTCTTTTTTGTTCTGCGCTGAACCTTATGCGCAATAAACACTTACATTGGTATCAATCCTTGATTGTTTGCTTGTTTGCGCCCCACCATCTTACATGTGTGCCCTTGAGCGCTATATTGATTTCTAAGAGTCTTTGATTTTCTAACACTTTGTCCTCATACTGTGCCAAGAATGCTTCTAGATCATTTACTCCATGGAAACTAGGTGGTTCCCTTTCACCGTGCTTACCCATCTTACTACGCGGTCTATTCTGGCGCACCTTCTTGTGGAAAATTCATGTAGCCTTTATTACCAGTTCTCTAAAGTGGTATTTGAGTCTATTGCACATGAATTAATGCTACGCCAACTAAGTATTCCATCTATAGTTGGGTTTACATAATCCTCATTGCGCACAGTTCTTCTGTACAACTGGCTAATTTCCTCTAAGTCTAAGAAAGTAGGTTCTACAAACCTTTCCCCTTCTGATGGGTCTAATGGTGCAATGAATCTATATTCCCCTGACTCAAATGTCATTTTTAGTGTCTTTAAATTGATTATAGCCTGGTTTTCAAACTCCCAATCCAAACTAAGAAACACTGGATATGGTGTTGTTCCGTCCACTAGTTCAATCACTTCAAAGTTTGCTTTAGTGTGCACTCCATCTAGGTCTACTGTCACTCGTTTTAGTCTACCGATTGGTAGGACTCTGTGTTGGTTTGCTAGTTTCAGTTGAATCGGTGAATATCCTAATGTGGTCTCTCCCATACATTTCCATGTCTTATTTGGTAGTACATTGACTTCAGATCCTAGATCCAGTATGATATCTCCCATGTTGAAATATCTGTTGTTGGAATTCATCCTGAACTCCCTAGTTGTTCTTCTCCTTGTATGTAGGTGATTGATTTTTTTTTGTTCTAGTTTTCCTTTTGTCTCTATGCTACATTTTTCTAATATATTTTGTAATATTTTGATAGCGGATGGAACATTCAAGAGTTTTACACATGATTGTAAAAATCCTTTGATTGTACTTACTTTTCCCATGGGTTGCATTTCATTGGTATGATCCAACAATGGAGGCATCTCGTACTTTCGCGCTTCTTTTCTCTACTGCGTAGTTGAAGTCAACGCGGTATCTTGCTTCACGAATTANATGTGCGTCGAACTATCTCTTGGGTCTGGAATTATTCTTTACCCACTGATGTTGTACTGGTTCTTGTCGAGCTGTGTCGTTTCCTGTATTAGCTCCTCCACACGTAACTATGTTGATATTCATTCCTTCATCCCTTGCTTCAGATGAGATCCATTGAATGTTTTGATTGTTCCGATTCCTCTTTTCCTGGATTTTTACTAATAGTGTCATACATTCTTCCGTATCGTGGTATGATGCACGACAATACATACAAGTTGCTGGTGGAAGTGGACATTCCCTTGCATAATGTCTCGGATGTTGAAAATTGTGACATAACACTAGTCCTCTACCTCTTTCGAAGCCTCCTCTTGCTCGTCCTCCACCTCTGTAGCCCGATTGATCTCCTCTCGGCGCGTTATACTGAGGCGCTTGATTGTATTGCACGGTATTATACTAAGGTTGCGTTGTGTTGTACTATGGTTGTTGCGCATGATTATACGGCTACTGCACAATGTTATATGGGGATGGAACTTGGTTAAATTGTGGTGCGGGTTGCCTAATCATAATTTTTTCCTATACTCTATATGAATCTGATGTCCTCTCTCGCATCAAATCCATAGTTCTACAATATTTGTCATCGTGGCCAACTGACTTGCAAAAGTTGCAATATGAAATATTTGGGACTGTCTGGTATTTTTGAATCATTGGGAAATGATATGGATCGTGACCTGGTTTCTTACAGATTTTGCACCATAGTCCTCCTGTTGGTAGCGGAATTGGAATTCCTGCTGCCATATACTACATGAATGTTGGACATTCGTTCTTGTGGTGTCATTCCATCCTGCATGTGGTACACCAAACGACTTCTTGTTTGTCCTTACTTTTTTTTTGGTTTAGCTGGAACGTTAAGTTGTTCAAATCCTCCTTCATCTCTTCAATGGCTGGATCCATCTGTCGATATTGGTTTTCTTCTAGTTGTAGGGATGCCTGCAGTGCCTCTGCCTGTGTCTGAAAATTCTGTTGTTGCAATGGGTATTTCAAGTGTGGTAGTAGTGAACTGACGAACAAATGTCTGTGCTACATATCGGTCATTAGATATTACAACTTACCTTTCAGTCACTTGAATATCTTATCAATCTCCGATACAGATTCTCCTGGTTTCTGCTTGATTTCTATCATCTTGTTCATGTATTGATCTTCTGAACTTGGCTTCTAAAACTCATTTATCAATAATTTCTTGATGTCAATAGTCGTTCTGGTTGTCCTTGGTGGATTGTTTGTAGCTAAAATCATATACCAATCCGGTGCGTGATCTCTTAGTGTAATTGCTAGTTGTGCAAGTTTAGTATCTTCTTCTGTGATCTGTTTTAATTCCCAAATTTTCTCACAGATAAACAAATATTTTTTCGGGTCTTCCGATGCTTCTCCTTTGAATTCTGGTAACCTGATGGTGGGATTGTGTCCTGCCATCCTGAACGCTAAAATACTACCTTTGCATGGTGTAGATACTTGACTAGTGCTTCCTGAAATGGCTCCTCCAGTTTTTGTTCCTTGTGTATATGTACTTCCTGCTGTCTTTCTTCCCCCGAAATGCGATTGTCTAAATGGTGATGTTCTCTTTGGTGTGTTAGTCGCACATGGGTTTATGGGTTCCACATTGACATTAATATGGATAGGATTGCTACCTTCTCTTCCTGTTCTTGGATCTCTTGTCTTCCTCTCATATGTTGCATGCAATATTTCCCCAATCTGATCCACAACCCGAAGATCCTCTACCTCTTCTTCATCACTCACCAAGCCTTCCCTTGTGGCTATGACTCTCTTCTTGGTGTTCACCTTATATTGGTAGGGTACTCCACTACACGGCTTTCCAGGTGTCGCCATGATCCTCTTGATCTAGTCGTCATCCATCATGATTGGGTCCAAGGGTTTCTCCTTCTTTCCCTTATCCATTCCTCCTTCCATTTCTCCTTTTTCTATCAATGCTTCCCCCCTTCCCCCGTGAACGTAGGGAAGTTTAACTATCTGAATCCATCGTCATTACCCCTTTGTTGTATATTAGTATCTTAATAGAAGTATATAATGATATAATATACCTTCCTCGAGGCCCACATAGAAAATCTTTCTCCACTGCACTGTACGACTTCGCTGAATCTACTGCAAACTCTGTTATAAAGCCTGCTACAATACTGTCGAGCCAAAAATCTACTACGTGGGTGAATTTGTTGTTCACCTGTTGTAACTGCTCAATCTGTACTGGGGTCCACTCTAACTGTCGGATTCGGTTCGTTGCATGGTTATCCTTCAACCTTAGTATCCACTCCTGCAATAAGTGTGGAAAATCACAGAAAAAGACTTCATGCAAATCAGTCAACACGTATTTCTCAAGATATTTGCATGGTGTTACTCTAGGGTTTTTATTATCTTTCTGTGCAAATTACAACTCCTTTGTCTTCAGATAGCTTTCAATCTCTTCTTTTGTAGGATTCCACGGTCTCAACATCCCCTTCTAGCGACTCATTCTTCTCTTCTTCTCACCGTTTTCTTTAGTATTCTCTTGACCTGCCTCCCACAGATCTTACGTATCTTTGAACAGATCTTCAACTGATCCCATCTACTCAATCCTTTACTATTCCAACCAACGACATTGAAACCATTTGTTGGTTACTTATCTTATATGAGTTTATATCTTTATCTTGAGTGACCCAAGGTTCATGTCTGTTTGGGGTTCCAACAAAGCCTCTAAAACTATCGACCCTCCTGGTAAACCAGAGGGCACCGTAGCACATGAAGTGCATTGCGTAGTCTCACTCGAGATATTATTAATGGGTGGCTGCAATAATCATGTGTTTGCAGCCCTGGATTGAGTGGGGATCTGGGAAATATGCGATGAAGGTTCTACTTCACTTATTAGTGCAATAAACTGTCATTCACGATTATGCATGAAATATAATCATCTCATTCATTTAGTAAATCAAAAACTATTGAAGACAGTAAAGAAACACATGCATTCAACCACATAACAAATTTTTTACCGTGGTTCACCCCCCCATTGGGCTACGCCCACAAATATCTAGCGCTTAGCTCTTTTATTATAGTAGTTCCCAAAATACAACGCCGCACAGTTCACAACTCCTTCCAGATAGGTCGAGATCTATTATGAGGTGGACTAGATCACACCAGGATCCTCAAACTAAAATCTAACCCTCAATATCTACCCTCCTTACTCCTCCCTATCTCAACAACTTACAAAATTAGGTCATATCACAAAATATTACAACTAGCTATCAAACATGACTCCTTCTCTAGACTCTCTATATCCCGTCCAAATCTGGTCTCTACGTCTCTGCTGGCCACCTCTATAAGACCTAGGTATCTATATTTATATGTTTCTGGCTCACCAACCATTACAATGTATTTCAAAAAACCTAACCCTAATGTCGTTAGGTCTTCCATGCGTGTGCATGTTCTACTCTTCTTGCCAGCTGTCGCTTTCCTCATGCATTCCTTCTTTCCCAAAATGGCCTTTCTTTCTGCTTTGCCCTACTTCCAACATACCTTGAGGTCCTTTCAAGAACTCTTGTTTAGCTGTGTTGTACGACTTCATTGTATCTACTGCAAACTCTGTGATAAATCTGACAACATTGCTGTCTAACAAGAAATCTACTGCGCGTGTACACTTATTATCAACTCGTTGTAGCTGCGTGATATATTCAGGATTCCACTCTAGCTATCTGATACAATTTTTAGGATGGTTGTCTTTCAATATTTTTATCCACTCCTGCAATATGCGTGGGAAATCACAGAAAAATACTTCATGCAAGTCGGTGAATACGTTCTTGTTCAGATATTTGTGCGGTGCCAACTTCGGGTTTTTGTTAACTTTCTACACAAACTCCAACTCCTTTGTCTTCAACCAACTTTCTATCTCTGCCTTCTTGGGATTCCACTGTCTCAAAATTCCCAACTAGATTCTCATTCTTTCAATGACTTGTTGTCTTGTTCAACATCCTTTTCACGCATATTCCCCCAATCTCACATACTCAGTCCCATTTTCTTCCATACAACTGGCAATAGAACCATTTGTTGGATTTAATATCTACTCTTCTATTAGTCTTGAGGATTCTTTATGGGGTATTCTGCTTCTAATTTACCATCACATATTGACTCTAGTTCAAATTTTAGTAAGCTTCCCAACAAAATCCCTTTAAAAATATCGACCCCTATAGTAAACTAGAAGGAAACACAATACACATAATGTACTTCACAGTATCACCCAAGATATCTCTATGGGTGGCTACAATACTTAGGTGTTTGCAACCTAAGACTGAAAGAGATATGAGGTTGTGTGCTGTAGACTTTATTCATTCAATCCAACATCTAATTATAACATTCATTCTATGCATGCATGTGGAATACCATATCTACTTAGTTGCTCCATTTATCTAGCATTCATCAATTAATCAAACATAAAGATGCATTCATTCATTCAAATAACATAGTTTTACCGTGGTTCACCCCCTCCTGGGCTACGTCCACAAAGATTTGTCTCTTGAGCTTTTATTATAGTTTAGAAATATATCACGCTGCACATGTTTACAATCTTAGTTCTCCCTCTTCTACACAGGCTCCTCGATCCCTGCGAGGATAACTAGATCGCACCAGTCTCCTCAGCCTGTGATCTAACCCTCAGGATCAAGTCGCTCACTCCTTTGTTAACTCACCATCTTAATGACTCATACAATTCTAACAACTCTATCTCTTTCTATCTTTCTCTGTGTCTGTCCTCTCTATCAACCTCTTTTATATCGCCTAAGTACTACCTATTTATATCCTTGGATCACCATCCATTACAATGCATTACAAAAACCCTAACCCTAGCATCGCATGATCTTCCTTCCAGCTGTATTTTGCTTCTTGCATGCTTTTCCTCCAAAAATAGCCTTTCTTCCTGGCTAGGCCTGCATCCAACATAGGTTATTACCGAAGATTCATAAAGTGGTTTTCAAATAATTCAATCCCAATCACTTCTTTTCAAAAGAAGGGAGTGAAATTTAAATGGACTCCCAAATGTAAGTAAAGCTTTTAATAGTTGAAAGATATTTTAACAAGTGCACCAATATTAAATATTGTAGATCCAGATGAATATTTTGTAGTGTGCATTGATGCATGCAAGGAAGGGCCCTATGGATTACTCACTCAAAAGGATAATGTGGTGTTCTATGAATATAGAAAATTAAAGGATCATGAGAGAAATTATGCTACACATGACTTGGAGTTAGCAATAATTGTTCATGCATTAAAAATGATGAGACATTACCTTACGGGGAGAAAATTTGAGCTAAGTACATACCACTATGGTCTGAAGCATTTGTTTGGACATCCAACATTAAATTCCAAACAAACTAGATGGCTCAAATTTATGAGTGAATATGACTTTGAAGTTAAGCATATAAAAGGCAAGAAAAATCAGGTGGTTGATGCACTCAGTAGAAGAGCTCATGAAACACATATTTCAGCCATCACTATGTTTAGCACATTTATAAAAGAAAGAATTTTAGAGGCTGTAAATTCAGATCAATAATATCTAAAAATAAAAGAGACATTACAACAAGACAATTTACAATAGAATTTAATTATTATGAGTTGAAAGAAGATGGAATCCTCACGTATAAGGGAAAAATATATGTGCCAAATTCAGGAGAGATGAAAAATATAGTGTTAGGTTAAATGCAAAATGTGCCATATGTTGGGCACCCAGGATATGAGAAAACAATGGCATCTATAAGAAGCCAATACTTTTGGCCAGGAATGAAGAAATAAGTGGATAATCACTTAGCTAGGTGTCTAGAATGCCAAGTGTTGAAAACAGAGCATAGACATCCAACAATACTACCACAACCATTGACCATTCTTGAGTGGAAATGGGAAGTGGTTACAATTGATTTCATTACAAATCTTCGAAAGACAATGAAGCAACACAATTCCATCATGGTGGTGGTGGATAAATTAACAAAGGATGGATATTTTATTCTTGTGAAGACCACACACAAGGCAAATTTTTTTTGTAGAGATTTACATCAAGGAATTTTCTAGCCTACATGGGGTGCCTAAGGTAATTTTTCTAGACAAAGATCCAGATTTTACCTCTAATTTTTGGAAAGGTTTGTTCAAAGGCTTTGGGACAAATTTAAATCTCATCACTACTTATCACCCAGAGTTGGATCGGAAAACATAGAGGACTAACAGAATAATTGAAGACATGCTCAGAATGTATGTGATGGAGCAACCAATAAAGTGGGAAGATTATATCCACTTAGTGGAATTTTCTTACAATAATGGGTGTCAAGCCTCATTAAAAATGAGTCGATTTGAAGCATTGTATGGAAGGAAGTGTAACAAACCAGTGAGTTGGGATAAACCAACTGACAGAGCTATCATTGGGCCATAATTGTTAAAGGAAATGGAAGATCATATGGAAAAGATGAGACAGAATTTAAAGGTTTCCCAGGACAAACCATAAATTTATGCAAAAAATAATAGAGTTTCTTAGAGATTTTAGAATGGGAAAACATGTTTTTCTAAAAGTGAAAGAGAAGAGAAGTTCGATAAGATTGGGTTGCTGCATAAAGTTGGCAACAAGATATTGTGGGCCTTTTGAAATATTAGAGAAGATAGGGCCAATTTCATACATGATAGCATTTCTTGCAACCATGAGAGTGCAAAATGTTTTTCATATATCATTATTAAAGAAATATGTGCACGACCCTAACCAAATAATTGATTGGACCGTGATCTAGGTGGAAAAGAGAGGGGATTTCTAGGCGGAACCAGTGCGCATCCTGGAAAATAAATTCGAAGTGCTCAAGATAAAATCCATATGGCTGGTAAAGGTTCAATGGACATGATATGATCATGAATATGAAACATGGAAGCATGAGGAAACTATGCGGGAGGAATAGCCATAATTTTTTGTCAATTTTGAAGAAATTAAAAAGCTAAACTTCAAGACTCCATTTTGGGTAGCTAAAGTTCCAAAACCACATCTCATAATTGTTGGTTTTCTGCATTGATAGCCTTGATAAAAGAATGGTTTATCTTGATGTATTGAAGGTAGTGAAGGAGGCACATTCCTTGGGTCATAAGGTTGAGAAGAGATTATGGTTGGGACTACTGTTGGAGAGTAAATAGATTTCAAAATTTTGTTTTCTAAATATTGTAATGTAAATTTGTATATGTATTCAACATGTCATTGTGCACTGATGATGGTGCACAATTGTATGGGAGGAGAATGTAACATCCCCAATATAATCCTCTTTTTAATTAATGCACAATGTAGATATGAATATGGCTATGGCCAAGTGGTGTAATATGCAAAATGTATTTTCTGATTTTAATAACTATGATGTGATACTAGTTGTTGGGAATATGGATAGAGATGGGGGATGATTAAACATAAGGGAGGGGAATGTATAGGAGTGTATAAGGGGAGCCAAAGAATTTAATTAATCGTGGGTATTAATCCAAACCAAGATTTCTAAATTTTATTATCATTAGGACAACCTTCTATTTTTTTTTTTTGAGTGTATGAGATCCCAATCATTGAATACATGTCAAGGGGTGGGTGTCAAAGTCACATCCATAGATATTGGAAGCATGGGGTTGCAGTAAATTAAATATTGGGCAGAGTAAAAATTCAATTGTCTTGGGAAAATAGAGGAACATTCATATGGGGGAGAATAAAAAAAAATTCACATTCAATTTTCACATGAACAATAAGGGAGAACAAGAAAAAAGAGGACTCGAGAGATATCAAGAAGGTTGGGAGAACTATGGAGCATGATGGAGAATTTTTGGAGCGTTCTAGAGATGGATTATGAAGAGCCACATTGTCAGGCATGAAGAGTGAACTCTTGTGTGATTTTCACCACAACATCAAGTGTTTGTTGTTGCTTATTGGTATTTTTCCTAGAAGTGTGTTCCCTTGAGTTCCAAGCAGAGAGATTCCTAGTTACCTATGCTAGAGAGACCATCATAAATGAATGGGATGCTCGATGGAATGATAGTAGTGAAGGGGTACACTCCTTGGGTTGGGAAGGTCAATAATAAGAGAACTAGAGGAAATTTAGGGTAGTTGTAGGAGAATACCAGTTGATTGTGGGATTTTGAGTTGTTAGTGAATTATGAGAGGCACCATTGTCTTATGGATTCCTATTACCCACTTGGAGGTGACTGGAAAATTGATGATCCTGTCATGTACCAACTGTCTAATGTAATGCATATGGATCTCGATGTGTTTGGTATTCTGTCACTGCAAAACTTGAAAATACTCTGATTGTTATACCAAATGATAGTTGGACAGTGGAAATGGATGCCAAGATTAGTGAGGAAGTTCTAAATCCAAAGTGCTTGAATAATGATGTTGAACACTCCTCTGTACTGGACCTCTATCGACAATAGATAAATACATGATTTCTTTTTTCTCAACCAAGATATGGGATCAGAACCCAAATTAAGCACATACCCAGACATGGACTTGTGGTCTATGCTATCACCGACCCAATGAGAATCAGTGAATCCCATGAGATCCAATGCACAACCTATTGTATAGTGGATCCCAAAACATGTGGTGCCCTGAACATATATAAGGATGCACTTTGTAGCCTTCCAATGTATATCATATGACTCTTGCATGTACCTGGAAATTGCCCCTACTACATATGAGAGATTTGACCGGGTGTGGGTGAGATATAGAAGGCTCCTCAAAAGCTGTCAATACAAGGTGTTTTCCACCACTAGTGTATCCACACCATCCTCAAGATGTACCCTAGACAAAAAGGGTGTGGCTACCAAATTGCAATCAGTCATGTGGAATCTAACCAAGAGATCCCTAACATACTTAGTCCGAGATAGCTTGATTCCTGAAACATTGTGACTAATATTGATGCCAAGGAAATAATGTAGTTGACCCATGTCAATCATAGAGAACATGTTGTGCATAATTTCTTTGACCGCAATAATTGTTGATGCCGAAATTCTTGTGATCACGAGGTCATAAAAATAGATAAAATGATCGACAATGAGTTTGAGGTTCTCGACATGTAGATGTTTATATCTGATTTACATATAATTTTTTTTTGAGAAAGCAAGTGGGCATCAATATTCACATCCATGATCTAGGCTCCTTCTTGAGGCCATAGAGTGACTTCTTCAGTTGGCATACTAAGGATGAGTTATATATGAACCCCTAGGGATGCTCCATGTAAATATCCTCTAAGAGATCCCTATGAAGAAAGTCATTCTTCACATACAAATGGTGAAATTCCCATCCCTTGGCTGCCGCAATTGAAAGGGCATATTATATGGAGTCCCTCTTTTCTACGAGAGCAAAGGTATCATCATAGTCTATCCCATGAATCTACTGAAAGACTTTGGAAACTAGGCTTTCCCTATAATTTCTCACTTGTTTGTCTAATACCTTCTTGGTCCTGTGGATCCATATGCATATGACAAGATTCACGTCTGAAGGAAGTGAAACGAGATCCCAAGTCTGGTTTTGAAGGAGAGAGTTGTAATTCTCCTGCATAGCGACTTCCTAGAAGGGATTCCCTGTAGCCTCTAAATAGGTCTGTGGGTCTGAAGCTAGAACATATAGGAATGCATGAGAATAATTAGTTAGATAGTTATGAGTGCATGAGGAGGATCCTCAAACTGAGAACTCATCCTCCTCTAATCTACTGGATCCCCCACAAGGTCTCCTGCTACCTGTAGGGTGGTTTGTTCCCACTTGGGTATTTGTGGTGGCTCAACATTTGTATGCTGATCATCGACATTCTCATCATCTTTGAAATTATATTCAAAGATCATATATGAACCATGATATGAGTGAGTGGACTCATCATCACTGATGTAGGGTGCATGTAGTGGTACAAAGGTATATGCATGTGGCTTCGATGGTGCATCCAAGGGAGTTTCCTAAAACTGAACACTGTACTCAATGATGATCTTGTCAGTAGAGAGATCAAGTAACCTGTAACCCTTGACATCACCTAGATATCATAAAAATATGTATGCGATAATCCATGAATCTAATTATTTCCTCTTTTTAGAGGGTACATGGGCCCATGCACGTGATCCAAATATTTGGAAGTGGGTGACTTTCGATTTGCTTCCGCTCCAAGCCTCAAGGAGAGTCTAGTCCTTGACAGATCCATGAGGAGATATATTTTGAATGTGGTTGGAATTGTCAAGTGCCTTGGATAAAATATTGGGTGGTAGAGATATTGCATGTGACATGGAAGTGGCCATCTCCTTGAGGGATATGTTCTTCCTCTCGGCTACTCCATTCTATTGTGGAGTGTATGGTGCTATGTGCTACAATTGCATACATTCCTCTGAACAAATATGTTGGACATATCGGTTCACATATATCCCTCGATTTTTTGTGTGGAGGATTTTGATGTTTCTCTTGGAATGAGTCTCTACATGTGCTTTGAAGTCTTTGAGATGCTAAAAAACCTCAGACTTCTTTCCGAGAAAATACAACCAAGTGTATCGTGATAAATCATCAATAAATCTAAGCACATACCTTGCTTTGCTGATGGAAAAATGATGAAATGGTCTTATTAAATCACTATGGATGGGATCCAAAGGAGAGGATGCCCTCTAGTCCTTCCCTTTATCAAACTTCTCATAAGGATGTTTTCCAAGAATTCATCCTTGAAAAATTCCTTTGGAAAAATGTATGTTAGGCAAGTTGGTGACCATTTCCCGTTTGCATAGTTATTGTATGCATTTGAAGTTTAGATGGATGAACGTATGGTGCCATAATTTACTATTATCATCAACATGCATTAATAGTAAAGAAAAATCATATTTATAAATGTACTTATTGAAAGTATACAAACTTGATTGGTGGTTTACGTCACCAACACCAAGTGTGGAGTTATCATGCATATCATATATGGTTACAGAATCAGGTGTGAATTCCACCCTTTTTCCTATATCAGAATGCATTATCTGATAAATGGAGAGTATATTCATAGAGAGTTTTGGAACATGCAGTACATTCTCAAAAATTCCATGTGGGAGTTGTACTCTCCCTTGGCCAATGACCGCAACTGGGGTATCATCTCCCATGAAGATGGGAGGTCTAATGCATGCTGAAATAGAAGATAAAAAATTCTCTATTGATTCCATATGGTGGGATACACCTAAATCTAAGATCCATGCATCAAGAGAAGAGTTAATGACAATCAATGCATGAGAGTTACCTTGTTTGGCTTGATCTTCCAGC
>JASDQU010028524.1:4595-28159 GCA_032191745.1 Picea mariana
CATGCATGAAGAAATTCTACCACTTGTGATGACCTTGCTATTGTCTCTTGCTGCTGTAGCATCAATTCTCCATACAGTCTTGCACTAATTCTATAATCAATCTCTTGCTAGCTTGCTGCTTATTGAACTTCTAACCATTTCCATGAGCAATCTCCTCAATATATAGGAAGAGATATATTAGTTACTTGGATAGGGAATGATCCCAAGATATCTGGAAAGTTAGTACTTTGCCAACCATTCGAAAGCCAACTCACCCTTCTAGAAGATTCCTTCTAGAAGGATCGAGAACTTATCCATTTTCCTTCTTTAAAAACATGTTCGCACCCTAACCATGAGTACAGTGCGAGAAGTTCGCACCCCAACTGAATGCAGCCTGCAAGAATCAGGCATTCTCGCAGGAGAGTATATTTGCAGCCTGCGAACTATCTTTAAAATATGATTTCTGGAAGCTGATAAGTGTAACCTTTCTCATAGAAATGTTCTTGGTAAAGAGCTTGATTATTCCATCATCATGTCATTATCATTGCATCATCACAATGACCAAAATTGTGGATAACATAGGTCAACAACCTCTGCGAGTCATGTTGAGGACAAACAACCGGCCTCTGCAAGTCATGCTAGGAACGAAAGTCTAGTCACTAGTAGTCATATTGGAAAAACGTGACCAACCTCTGCAAGTCATGTTGGAGATCAACACCTAGCCACTACTGCTACAGGAAACCCATTGACCACTACAAATCATGTTGGGGGCATTGATACGGTTGAGAAGCCTAGATGTATAGGATGTAAGCCCAAGTTCCCTTGTAATCTTTGCAAAGGATATCATCTTACTCATATGTGCCCTATTATTGTCATGGTACAAAGAGCGTGGTCCTTGTCTGAAGGCTCTTCTATTTCTATGTCGTCTTCAGATTCCCAACAATCTAATCAATCATTGGTTGATGAAGTGATCATGTTGATCCCATATTTGGCTGATACCACTCTTGTTTTGGGGGGTCATGTGTCTCTTGACCATGTTGTCTTGAATCCTATTCAACCAGTGGTTGAGGAAGTGGTTGCGTCGATGCAATATTTGGTTGATCCCATTCTTCCCTTGGAGAGTGACCAATCTTCCAAAGTGGTTGAGTCACTCCAATCTTCAGTTGATCCCACTCTTCTTTTAGGGAGTGATGCATCTTTCGACTATATCTTTATCATTTCCAATTCAGTACCTTCTAGAGAAGGGGTCATTCCACTCTCTTTGACTACACTCCCTCCAAGTCCTAGGATAGTTTCCTTTAATTGGAATTATCTTATGGAGCCTCGCCTTCCTTCTTATGCACCTTTCTAGATAACAATTATGGTTGAATCTATGTTGAAAGGCATTTGTCGATGTATTGTAGATGAAGGATCCTCTACAAGTATTTTATCCTCCCCGGCTTTGAAAGCTTTCGGTTCTCCCAAGCTTGTGTCAGCTACCAGTGAGCTACTAGCTTTCGACAGACGACCTAGTGAATGTTTGGGGATTCTTCCTCAATTTCCTATTACCTTAGCTGGAAATACTGTTCTAATCAATTTGTTAGTGGTGCCAGGCCCTTTAGACTTTAATATGCTTCTTGGGCGTGATTACGTTTATGTAGAAGGTTGTGGTGTCTACGCTCTTTCGTGTGATGCATTTCCCTCACAACGGAAGCATTGTCACTATTGATCATCTTTCATATGATAATCACCATCCTAGTTTGGATTTATCTTGGGTTCCCCTTTGTGTGTTCCTAGTGTTCGATTAGACTCTTCTCCGCCACAGGTGAATTATGTGGCGTCTTATCCTTGGTGTTCATTTTCTTCTGAGAAAGGATCTTTTCAATTATGTTCACCTTCTCGGGACATGGTCTCAACAATTGATCATGTGTTTTATCCAATGGGTGCATGGGAACCCTTGCTTCCCCCTATTGGCCCGAGTAATTTTTCATTTCTTCTTGAGTCTCATATTACTAGTTGTGAAACCTTGGTCCCTGGTATTTGTGTGTTTTCGAGCCCTAGGTTCATGGATGTTGAGTTTCCTTCAGATGAGGCCATCCTTGAAGATATGATTATGGATCCTAGACCTCTTCATGAACTGGAAGATTTATTGGTTGGTTACCAACAAAACCCTTGGTTTGAGCCTAGAATTGGGCTCTACCTAGATAACTACTATGCATAAGACGAAAGGGTGTGTGGTCCTCTATACATATTGTACTTTTAGGGTTTCTTGTTTTCAAGTTCCGTATCCCTTAATACTTGTTTTTATTAGAGGTTTCTATATTAGACTTATTAACTTTTGGGTAAGTGTTTTTGGTCTTATATACAAGACTTTGGAGACATTTTCTTTGGTACATTTTTGTTCCATGTCAATTCATTCTGATAGGTAATAGTCTTGAAATTGGCATATAGGTTAGATATTCCCCTTCATGCTTATTTTCATTATCTGTTTCCTATTTCATTTTGCCTTAGGATCAACCCCACTAAGTTGTGACACAAAAACTTCTTTGTTGTTTAGAAGTGTTGTAATTCATGTGGTAGAGCCTATCTTCCATGGGCACCCTAGCTTAGACCCCCTTTGCATTTTGGCGCCCATGTTGCAAGTTTTCTATTAGCCTTGGGAGTCTTGTTTAGTCCCACCATGACTTTGTGTTGAAGCTGGAGATATTTTTCTTGATCTTTTTCTGGCCAATACATACAAGACTCCACCTAACACATGCTGATACTTATGTTGATACCACTTCATATTCTTCAGCAGGTATCATGTTTCTTACTGGCATGTAGGGTAGGGTCATTTCCACCTGCACAATGAATTTCTATGTATCATTCACATATATTACATAAGATCATCCCCATCTATTTTCAACATCATGCCTTCAAGCTTCTTTAAAGGTGTCCTTACGAAAGATAGAGCTTACCTCTCCATGGGAGTTCTAGTTAAGTACCTCACTGGCATTTTTGACACCCTTGCTGCAATTGTTTATGTAGGCTCGAAAGCTCTATTTAGTCCCAACATGTCTTTATGTTGAGGCCTCATGAGTTCCTCTCAATATCTTTTTGTTTAACCTACCCACATGGCTTCCAAAATTTTGTTGAGTTTTAATTGCATTGCATACTAACAGCTCACGCTTCTAGGCTTAATGTCAGCTTCAACTTGTTGTTTTTGAACCATTTGTTTTTCCATTCCTACTAGTTGCTAGCCTTGTGATTTATGCCTTTATGAATCGACACCTTTATCCCTGGAGGAGACATTCCAGTGAGTGTCTTTATCCTGCACATGCTTCCTTACATTGAGCATAGGTATCTTCCTTGCGCTCTGGAACTAGTTTTCTTTCTCTCGACACTCGTTTCCTCCATTGTGCTATAGCATTATTTTATTCTTTTTCAGGCTTTAATAACATGAAAAAGAAAAACAAATAAAAATAAAACCAAAAATAAGGGGGAAAGTGTCTATCTTTTTGTTGGCAGCAATTTTGTTTCCCTTGAACAAAGCACAATCTTTGAGTGAGTGTCTCAATATTTTAGGTTTAGTATGGATTTAGGATATTTTTTCTCATTTTTTAGTATAATCTCCTCCAATCAGTTATGTCTTCCAACCATATGGAGCATTTGATGATGCCTCCTATATCACGAATGTATCACAGTTTATAATCCATGTTGCCTAAGTCACATAATGTGTTGTGCTTTTGTTCAAGGGGAATTTCAGCCTATGTCGACCATTCTGTAGAAAGTCTCTGGCCTTTCAAGTTGGCCTTCCTGTGTTGGTCACGTACATCTCATCATCACAAGTATATTTGTAACTCATTCATGCTAGTATAGAAGGTCCCCATTGAATTCTTCATGGCGGGTCTGCTCTTATCAACTCTGACACATTTCTTTGAGAGTATGACCTAGAGTTGCACCATGAGCCTATTTCCATCATTGATAGGTGCCTTGTGCTCAACAGATAACAAACCCCTTATGTTCGACGTCAACAAAAATAATCACACATAGGGATTTGTGTGATACCTTGGTTTCCATTTGACCCCATTGGTGGATTCCTTGTCTTTTCCAGTGGTCTTCATTATTGGCTACTACTCAGAGAGTCTCTTCTATGCACTATCCCATTTGGTGCATGTCAGATTCATACCTCGGTGTGGTCCTTACAATCTATTTGTCCGAGTCCTTCCAAATATTTTCCCTTCCGCTAACCCTCATGTTGGATGATGGAGGATGCCTTAATTCCTTCCTTCCAGTAGATCTCTTCCTATCGACTTCAACACATCTTTCTTTGGGAAAGGGATCTAGAGTTATTTGTGGTACCTCGGGGCTTGTAGTCATCGGTGGAAGGTTCCCTCACTATTGAGAGTGGGAATACATCAATGTACCCTAATTGATAGATTCTACCAGGTGTTCGACGACAACTCATTAATTCGCACTTGTTAGATTATACCATGGTACCTTTATTCCCATTATCATCATTGGTGGTTCATCTTGTGTTTGTTAACAATATACATCAATGATCGATAATCAAACGATGTCTCATTGTGTTCGACCCCAGCACATCTATTCACATAGTGTATACTCGTACCACAACAGATCGTTTTGAAGACTTCGGGTGAAGTATGAGCATCAAATCTTTTATGCTCCTACCCAACATATTGTACCACCCCTCAGACATTGGTACTTGCAAAGGAGAATTTTGTTCACTACATTGGTTCCAAATATCCTCTGAGTTTGATTTTGAGACATACCTCCACTGTGTATTTATTCATGGCTATGATCTACTTTTTTCGTGGATCATACCATAGCCAACAATACCATGGCTACTCTTCAACAGTTCATTTCCCTTTCCCAAGCCAAGACACGGATGAGGAAGATGAATGGGTGACGGAAATGAATGGAGTGAGGTATCCACCCAAGGTGCAAAAACAATGAACAATCAACAAATGAATGTGTGAGGGAGAAAATGGAATGAAAGGAGGATTGAAGGAACGAATGAGCCAACCCCCCAATTAGACCAGGGACATGTTTAAGTATTTTCGTGGGGAATCAAGAACCTCTTGGCCTTCCCCAAGAAGCTCACGTAACTGATCCACTCCCTTAGACAAAATGGTAATCAAAAATAGGAAATAAACATTTATCCCCTCATGCGCCCTCTCTTGTGGAATCATAGCCCCCTATAACTCCATTCCTTGTTCGTCTAGCAACCAACAATGTATTTATTATCAATAATGATCAAAACATTACATTTCTTAGGCACACTAGCCTTTTAATAATTGTTTTGGGCACTCTGGCCTCTCAACATTGTAACAATACATTATTTAAAATGGGGTTTCAAAACCCGGGGTGTTACATGGGACCCCTTGTGACTCCCTACTTTTATTCTTTACAAAAATAAACACAATTAGATAATCATTTAAACACACACCACCTTGCAGGTCCCATAAATATTTCCAAAATTTGAATATTAAATATCAGAAATAATTCAAATCATATCCAAAACATGTAAATAACCACATTATCCCAAAAAAATAGCTTGTTGTCCAAAACTTTTTGCAGTCCATTGTCTTCAACAACTCAATCATAAACACATAAATTAAAATCCATATTTGCCACTTTGAGAGGCAATCTTTCTTCTATCATTATTGTCCCCTTTGGACTTCCCATAAGTATCCTTTGGTTGATTCGAACCTTGAGGTTTAATCTCACTAATAACATGGGAACAATCGTCCTTCAGATGCATATGGGAGGACACTGATTTTGAGGAGTCATTTGAAGGAGATGAAGGGGAAGCAACAACTTTACCTTTGTCTTTCACATGGGGGACATCAGTCTTAAGCCTTTTTCTAGCATGAGAGGATTGAACAGGTGAATGCACAGGGGCAATTTGAACATTAGGATTTACAGGTGGAGAATAAGGAGGCAATGACAAGTTGGGCCAGCCACGATGGTGAGAGATTGTCGGATTGACAATCTCCTGCCATTCATCATTTTCAAGAACTTTTGGTTGCATGGATACATGAGGAGGCACAAGAATACCAAGATATTTTAAGGCTGGAAGGGAGGTATCTCTGGTCGGGGTTGAACTATTCCTTGCCCAATCCAATTGAAGAACCTAGCTTGAAACAACTGGTTCAACTCCTGGGGGTTAGCATCAAAATGAATTGAGAATCTAGGCCTTCTAGGCCCTCTGTTCCAGTTACCTCTTCCTCTATTGTTTTTGCCATGACTACCTCTGTTGAAGAAACTCATCATGTATGCAACAATTCATTAGCAACTAGCCTTTAACATACCATACATGACATTCTGTTTATATGAATCAAAGTTTGGCTCATAAATTGACATAAGACCCATGCAAATCAATCCATAATAAATTATTTAATAATTGCCAAGTGACCAGTTGGTGGAGTAGGGTTCATGGGACATCTGGAGGGATTGTAATGAGCGAAAATTGGTAGTATGAGAGGGAATAAAAACATGAGTACTACTCAACAATTCATTAGATAACTAATTGTGCAATCAATACCAAAAATATCAGCTGCCACCTATTTCTGTGTCATATCTTTTGCCACTGCCATACAGAGTTTTTAATTTATTTTATAGAAAAGGGCGTGTAAAAATGAAATTGGGATCATGAGGGGGGTATAATGAGCGAAAAAGTGATAGTATGAGAGGGAATAATACAAATATTGTTCATAAAAAATAAATCAACTCGACAACAACCATAACTTTGTTCAGACACACAATCCAATAAGCATCCACTTTAAAAACCAAAACCATTCAACTGCCTCTTATTTATAGATAGAATGCTTGCTGACTTCAAATAAAAGACAATTCATATGCCCATAATACTTCAATTATATCAACCTTCGCATCTATACAATATCTGTGCAACATCATAAAATCATCATTGCCAATTCCATAATTATAACCCTTCGAACCACAGTCTTTCACGTTCCAATGCTAACCCTTTTTCCTTTTAAAACAAAACAAAAATATGCACAGTGATTCCAACCATCCACATCCCATATTTATTTCTTAAAATCGAATAAGAATATGTCCAGTCTTAACCTCCAACTATCAAATTTCCAACACCGATTGACACAATCCACTCGCATTAAAACTCAAAATTGGGTTCTAATTCAATCACACACAGACCCTTATATATAATCAACACAAGTCTTGATTCGACAATAAAATTTAATCAATAACATGCAACTCTAAGCCTAAGATTCGTGTACAAACTTATTTTAAAAGAATTGCCTAACAAGAGAGAGAGCCAAAAAGTGCTCGAGGAGAAACAGAGTCGAGCACACACAGGTGTCTTTAATCCTTGATGAGACCAAGATCATGCTAGGGTTTAACACAATAAGGGAAGTAAGAACAAATAGCTCGACCACACGAGATATTCTCTGAAGAAACAGAGAGTTCGTTCCCTTTTCTTTATTGCAGAGAGGTAACAAGAGATGGCTCAATCAAGAAAGAGTCTTCGAAAACACATATCACTCATGCCCCTTTTTTTTTTAAAAGTCATCACAGAGAAGTAACAACAGATAATCAAGGAATAGTCTTTGAATAAACAGAGAGACTGTGTCGTTTCCAAATTCACCACAGACGTTTATAACCTTTAAAATCTTGACAGTGAGGGTTACCAAAACATAACATTTGATCATTCCAACAGAGACGAGAGAAGTGAACTCTTAAAATACTCTGAAGAGAATGCCCGAACACAACACGTGACCAACCAAAACATAACAAACTTCCATTTAAAATTTTGGGTGATGCCCACTGTGCAATGCTTTCCATTCATAGTGATAGTGAAGTCAATGCAATGACAAAAGATAGCCCGGGGTTCAGCCAAAATAAAGAAATCATAGTGAAACTCTTATTGCAACTCAGAGGAATGAAACATAACCACGACAGAGACAAAAAGGAATGACAACACTTAATACCAAGACTGGTTGTAAAACTCACGCACCAAAACTCAGAGCTTGTTACACCATAATTATAACTTTCCACAGAGAACCAGATGAAAACCCCAAGCTGATCGAACATGTTTTAACCAATAAATTAATGCACACACTACACATAGCAAGAAAATCCATTCATTTTCTTTAAAATGCCAACAGTCCAGAGTATTCACAGAAGAAACCATAAGCACAACACTGATACACAGTTGAAGAACTTAAGAAAAACACATACCTCATGCAATTCTGAGCCAAAAATCGATTCATAACACAGAGGAACCATCATGGATGGACATTAAAGGAACCATACCTGGAAAATCTTGCTTGAGGGAGAGAGTTGGATTGTATTTTCCTTTCACAACCCGAAATCGCGGAGCATCCACACCACCAGATCGAAAAACCAAATGCAAGTATGGCTAGGGTGACAGGCTTGTTAAGGTTTAAGCTAATATTAGGTTTATTTTCAATTTACTAGATAACCATAGCATAGATAGGATCATTGAGAGAAACACAATCACAAGATATACAACATTTATCCTGGGAAACCCTCATGGGGAAGAAAACCCAACAAAAACTTCCTTCGTATAGATAGCCAATACAATGCCAAGACAATAAACCAAGCACTAGAGAATATCCTCTACTAAGCAATGCGCCTCTCTCTCTTCCTTATTCCGAGAACTGGAAACTGCAGCTTCCTTCAAATTTGCACACTAGATGAGTGAGTTGAGTGAGTGAACAAATGAGGCATTGGCTTCCTTTATTTATACAAACTGGCAGGTGTTGAAAAGGCGTCTCTTCGCTAGGCAGGGCCGACTTGTCTTCTGAGTGGTTAAAACCACTTTAAATTGCCTGGGGGTTGACTTCTCAATTTGCATAATATGTTTAGGGTTTGACCAATCCACAAAAGGGGATTTGGTCAATTACAATGCCCGACATGATCAATCCACAAAAGGGGATTGAGCTAAAGAATAATAAATCAATAATAAATAGAATGCTCTTTGCAATTACAATATTTCAACAATCCCACTTAACAAGAAGGGTATTCTACAACATCATCAGGAGAGAGAGAGAGGGAAACAACATCAACAGCATCTAGAACATTGACTGACATATCTATAAATCATCGGAAGTTTTTCTCATCATCAATATCATCATTCACAACAAGGAGCTGGAATGGAATCATCATCATCTACATCAACATGGATTATTATAACACTAATACATCGTCGTCAATAACAACACAAGGCCGATACAACATCAACAACAACAATATCAAAGCACAAAGGATGGAGCATCATCAACAACAACAACATCACAACACGAAGGCTGGAGCATCATTAACATCAACACTAGGCTGGAAATCTTCAGCACGAAGCTGACATCTCATCAACATCAACACGAGGCTAGAAATCTTCAGCACGAGGCTGGCATCACAACAACATCAACATGAGGCTAGAATTCTTCAGCACAAGGCTGGCATCACAACAACATCAACACAAAGCTTGAAATCTTCAGCACTAGGATGGCATCACAACAACATCAACACCAAGCAGGAAATCTTCAGCACAAGGTTGGCATCAACAACATCAACACAAGGCTGGAAATATTTACCAAGAGGCTGGCATCAACAACATCAGCATGAAGGTGGAAATCTTCAGCACTAGGCTAGCATCACAACAACATCTGCATGAAGCTGGAAATCTTCAACACAAGGTTGGCATCAGCAACATCAACACGAAGCTAGAAATCTTCAGTACGAGTCTGGCATCAACAACATTTTGTGGTACTCTGACAGATCCAAAGGATCTACCCAGGAATAAAAAAGATTCCCTAGGATAGGAAATCCTAACAAAGCTACCACGTGGTACTCTGACAGATCCAAATGATTTGCCCAGAAATCATAAGATTCCCTAAGATATAAAATCTTAACGGAGCTACCACTACTGATCAGGATACCATAGTATCATCCGTACCACTCCCCCTTTCGAGGGATGTCCTTTCGAACTGTTCATCTGTGCCAACACACTTGAGTTTTATAGCTCCTCTCTACATCATATCATGAGTGAAGTGATACCAGATCTCTATGTGCTTCGACTCATCATGGAACACATGGTTCTACATCATCTTTATACAACTTGGTTATCACATAGAATCACGGTGGCTTCCATATCTAGATCAAATAGATCTGTCAACAACATCCGAAGCAATATGGCTTCACAACTGGTGGAACATGCAACAATGTATTCTGCTTCTTCCATGCTGAGAGCAATACTTGATTGCTTCCTACTTTGCCATGAAGTCATGGCTGACCTTAGACTGAAAAAACATCCTAAAGTGCTCTTTCTATCAAAAACACTTCCAGCTCAATCTAAATCGGTGTAACCACTTAGTCTGAAGTCATGATCTCTAGTATAATAGAGAACAAAATCCAATGTACCCTTAAGGTATCTCATCACATGTTTTGCATCATCAAAGTGAACAAATTTGGGTTCTACCAGATACCGACTCAAGGTGTTCACAACAAAACATATATATGGCTCGATGTTCGTCAGATCCAATGATTTGTTTGTACAGCGTAGCATCAACCAATTCTGACGAAGTGTCAACCAAGATCTTCAACTTTGTTTCCATCAGTGTATTCATGGATTTGCACTCCAACATATCAAATCTCTTCAGTATTTCAACTGCATACTTCCCTTGGTTAAGGAAGATTTTATATGGGTTCTGCCAAACTTCAAGACCTAACAAATAAAGCATTAGGTCTTTCATCAAACTCTGTAGTGAGATTCTTCTACAATCTGTGGTGTGCTTTCCTTCATCTTGTCAAGAATCCATCATCTACATATAGTAGTAACATCACTGGTTCGCCATTCATAACCTTGAGATAAAGGTTAGAATCAACTTTACTCTTGGTAAAGCCCAAGCTCGTTAGGAAACTGTCATTTTTTCCATACCAAGCTCTAGGAGCTTGCTTCAACAAATACAGAGCTTCCTTCACTCGACAGACATGAGTCTTTCTATCTTGAATATTCAAATCAAATTTTCTCATTACATTGTACCAATCTGGTACACTTGCTCAACTGCAACTCAATATGCACAATCATGTGTTAGCTCTATGTGCTCTCTGCAAAGCACTATCTGTCTCATTGCCTGAGATTATGTCCTCTCCTCTTTCTACAACTGTTCCTTTTGGAACTGGGACTCTGCACCTGCAGCTACTCTAAGGCTGAGAATGATTGCTTCATCCTCATTGTGGCTTTTGAAATCTGTGAGTAATTCCTCTTATTCTATCATAGAAACAACTTCATCTGAAATTGAGAGTGGCTCAATAATTGATATTGAAGGTAGCTCTTTGTCTTTCATGGAGGTGACTCTATATTTCATTGTAGTCATGTCTCAATGACCCAACTAATGTAATGCACCAACTGCCACTCAATTTTAAATATGGGGATTGCTCCCCCTGCATTTCATAGTATATATGAATCTTGGTTGTTTTGGTTGTCTTCATAAATATTGGAACTATTTTTTCAATTACTGGAGTAAGTGTCTCGTCATAGTCTTCTCCCTCTTGTTGGGAGAATCCTCTAGACACACATCAGGATTTGCACATGTGCAACATGCTTGATCTGTATAGATCAATCTTGGAAGTCAATACTGACTTCTCTTCTAGTCTTACGGAATAATCCATATCCTAGTCTTTCTAAATGGCTTCCTTCTCTGTTATTGAAACAAGGGAATCTTCCCAGAAGATTTCATATCTCCTAGAAGTTTCTGAAGCTACGATCTAGTCTTCTCACGGCATCTGTCTCCCAGTCCTGGAAGTTTTCTCTTCATTTGGTCCTTTCTGAGATCAGGCTTACTCTTGATTTCTTCTGAGTCTACAAGGACTTCATCATCTCTTATGGGGTATACTTCGTGTTGAATACCAAGTCTAAATATGAAAAAATGAGTCAGACTTCAAGTGAATTATGTTTCCTGTCAAGGTGGCTTCATTATCCTTTGAACAAGTCTATTGTGAGTTCTTGTTCTATTGTTCAGTCATCTTTGGAGCCTTCTGTTTCTTATAATCAATCTCCATATGAGATACTCTAGATCTCAACAGATAACTTCTTCTTCATCTTCTTTGGTACATGAATATATATGGTTATGTACATAGTCTACTTCATGTCTCATCTAATATGTTGCCTTCTGCAACCTTCACTATAGCTTCCTCAGGGTTATCACCTGTGACCTGAAACAAGGTCAATAAAACAAAAAGCAAGAATAATACTCTTTTGATAATAGTAAATAAAACAATAGCATGAATAGTCATCACATTAGCTCCTTTAGAGCTTTCATTTGTGACTTGTCTGAAACAAGGATCAAAAGTAAGAAATACAATACTAAATGAGATCAACACTCTTCTAGTGTTGTGATCAAACATTCATCCAAGGTAACCTGGAATCAACACAAGAAGTTTCTCCTAGAGGAAATGTTAGTTGTATCTAGTAAATGATTACATCAAGCATTTATTTCAATATGCTCACATGCTACCAAGCATAATGCTTTTCAAAGACTACTACCTCAACTGTAGTGTTTACTTGTAACAGGGTAGTTATCAACTTGTCATGTGCAACTTTGAATCTTATCAACTTAATTAATCAAACCTGGAACCTGGAGTCTTGTCCTCGAGAATGAGTGTGTGTTGCTTTTCTTCGAAGAGTCCTTCACTCAAGATGACAAGTGCTTTCTTCAACTTGTCCTCTGTACTAAGACAATATGTTATCTTGACAGAAAGTTGGGTTAGAGAATAAATTCTATGATCTCAACTTTAATCCATCTAATACCTTGAATTTAATTTTGAACAAAGGTTAGTATGATGGTCATAGATTCAAAATGCAACCCGGATCAAAATAATGTCATAACAAATAGATGCATATCAAAATAATCAAACCTGGGTTGCATTATTCCTCTGAATGTTTTGGATCTTGAGATCCTTCTGGATTTATGGCAAGAGATCCCTTCTCCTGCAAATGCTCTTTAAAGCTTGACAATTTAAACATATGTCAATACATACCTTTGATAGCATTTGCAGGTAGTGGCACCATCTGGTAGTAGTGGTAATAATTACCAACCCCTTTTAAAACTTCAAGGGTGACTGCAACTGGTACTGCAGTTGATACCTCAACTGATACTCCAACTGCAATTGATTCTGAAACTGCAACTGATTTTGAAATTGCAACTGCAACTTAGGGTTTTGTGAGGAAGCCCTAATTTTTCAAACTTCAAATTTTGAAATTCTGATCCAAGGGCTATATGCGTTGAGCTAAGGCGAGTAAGTTGGTGTTGTCAGATTTCTGAAAATCCAAATTTTACCCCTTAAAACTGATCTTGTGGAAATCTGGACTGGTACTTCTTGTACTGGTTCTAGTTTCCTGGTACTTCTGGTTTTCTGGTACCAGTGAAAACTAGGGTTTCACTTTCTGGGAGTTCTATCCACTGAAAAGGTGCACTCAAGATGCCAAAATCTTCACAAGGGTAGGGCGAATTTTTCTAGATGGGTTTTAAGAAAAAATTCCTCTCCAACAAAAAGCCCTAATTTTCTTGTATGACAATCGTGACATTTTTCTTTATCTAGTGAAAGATGGTCTCTTCAGCTTAGCTCTGATACCATGTTAAGGTTTAAGCTAATATTAGGTTTATTTTCAATTTACTAGATAGCCATAACATAGATAGGATCATCCCCCGTATGGGGTGACAGGTGGCGAAGGCGCGCCAACTGGCCTCGCACTAAGCCGGAGATTAAATGCTGGAGGCAGTCCTCCATAAACACCCATTACGGATGCTGGTTAGACATTACAGCTTTGTGATGGATGGACTCCTCCCGCGAGCGAGTATTTACGAACTTGGCGAGTGTAAAGTTAAAGGTGGCCATGGGAATTTGCAGTTTGATTATTTGTTTTTCCTTGCTCCGGTCTCGGCTCTGCCTTGTGTTTGGTGGTGCTGGTGTAGCTTCGTGCTCCTGGCGCCCTGGTTCACCATCCTTCCGTGGAAATTTGAGGCAAGTCCCTCTGCCTGTGCTCTCAATTGGCCTCTGCCCTCGTCTCAGCCTGTGTGCTTTCCTTGGAGAGCGCTCTGCAACATGACGAGGAAGCGCGGAACGCCTCGATGTGGTTCTGCTTGGTACGCTCGAAAGGAGCAGCGACAGCGCAGGGAAGAACTTGAACGGGCTCTGGTCATAGCTTCCTCCCTGTTGAGAAAGAAAACTCGTGAAGAGGAGAAGGTTCGACTCTCAGGCATTGCTGAAAAGGAAATCGATCGTGGAATCACGGATACTGTCATGTTGGAGGGCAGTAACGAGCAACTGTACCCAACTTGCATTATTGAGGAGGACCCGACTCTGGCGGATTTGTCGACTTTGGAGGCGCCTTGCGATACAGAGCGGTCTGGCAGGGGTGAAGGCAATCTCAATCTGGGCTTGGACGATGATCCTCCTGGTTGCATCGTAGAAGAAGTTCCTTGGCCAGACCTGGAAGCTGAGGTCGATGCTGGATGTGCGACGGGAAAGGAAGGGTGGCAGGACGACGTGAAGAGTAGAACACCTGAAGCTGAAGGTGATGACCTGCGTGGCTCTTTCCATGAGGAGCACCTGGCCTTAGTGTTTGAGCTCCGAGGCCGCATGGCTGACCTGGAGTATCGTGCCCACATCATGGGCCATCAACGGGACGCGTTTCTGGATGTCTTCCCTTTCGCTCCAGCACGGCAGTCTTTCACCTTCACGGCAAGCTCCACGTGGAAGACAAAAGCAGGCGACAGGTCACCAATCCCTTAGGATCTTCATGATGCTATGGCTTTTTAGTTTTATGCTTATGTTTTATGTTAATTTAGACTTAAGGCACCTGGCCTGGTTTCCCACGGGCATGACAGGTGCCATTAGTTTACAGATGCTCTAACTATATACCTATGCTGGTTTCCGGTTTCCGGCAGCATTTTGGTTTGCTAAGACTCTGGACTATGTACACTCTGTTACAGTTTTTTGATAATATATAATAGCAGGCTCCTCCCCTTTTTTATTTAAAAAAAAAAAAAAACATAGATAGGATCATCGAAAGAAACAGAATCACAAGATACACAACATTTATCCTGGGAAACCATCATGGGAAGAAATCTCAACAAAAACTTCCTTATTATGATAGCCAATACAATGCAAAGACAATAAACCAAACACTAGAGAATATCCTCTACTAAGCAATGTGCCTCTCTCTCTTCCTTCTTCTGGCAATTGGAAACTGCAGCTTCCTTCAAATTTGTGCACTAGATGAGTGAGTTGAGTGAGTGAACAAATGAGGCGATGGCTTCCTTTATTTATACAAACTGACAGGTGTTGAAAAGGTGTCTCTTCGTTGGGCAGGGCCGACTTGTCTTCTGAGTGGTTAAAACAACTTCAAATTTCCTAGGGGCCGACTTCTCAATTTGCATAATATGTTTAGGGTTTGACCAATCCACAAAAGAGGATTTGGTCAATTACAATGTCAGACATGATCAATCCACAAAAGGGGATTGATCTAATGAATAATAAATGAATGATAAATAGAATACTCTTTGTAGTTACAATATTTCAACAAGGCTCGAGGGTTGTTGAGTGACGTGCAGTAAATGCACCTCACTTCCTTCCCCAACCCCATTCAATTCAACGTACAAGACAAACAATCCACGATACCATCAACCATTAATTCAAAAACATATCCATTACTATATCCATTGCATATTGTGCCACCCCAATTCATGTCAAAACTTTTAACAACAACCCTATGCTATAACATTACCATATATGCCTCACACATAATCCTTTAATCAAAGCGCATAAGTCTAGCAGCAAGGTCTAAACATCCTTCTCTTGTGTTAATCACATACAACCCTTTTTTTGTTTGTTAGTTTGTCTGTGACATGTGGGACTAACCTGTGGCTAAGAAACCGCGACTCAGGGGCATCTATGCCGTGAAAATCACCCAAGGATCGCACCTGGCCTGAGCCACACCAACCTTTAACATGGCTGGATTTTTAGTCCCCACGGGTTTCAAACCGGTGACTTTAACATCACAGAGCGCCTTAACAGCACACTCTGTCACCGACTATACTACACCTCGGGGACAATCACATACAACCTTAGGGCTTATTCATATTCTCTTTTTGTTTCAGCTCCCATTATCCCTTTGCATGAAATCATATATAAAATAGTCATTCAATGTTTAATGCATAAACATAACACCTGTAAAAAATAATACTTGTATCCATAATATTGTGATAAGTTGCAAGTGACCATCAAAACCATCTAGCAATGACACATTCAACCAACCATCTTATGTCGCCACGATGATTTAACCATGAATTGCATCATCAACTATAGAAGACTGTGTTAGCATCATTATAACAACAAACAAAAATATAGGCGTAACACATCCATCATAGACCCACTAGTCTACAAGGGGGTCCCACCTACTAGTTTATTATTATTATAAATAAATAATAGAGCTTGGCAATCATTTGCGAGCAGTATTCATCGTTGCGATTTTAAGCGTCAACATGGTTCATGACATACAAGGGGTTGTAGTGTCTCACTTATGGGTGCCTTTGTAGAGGGTGCGTTGCACCTTCGTTTTCAATGCATCCTTTTTCCAAGCCCATTACTTGATTAATGGTCCAAAACCTTGGGTACTCCCTATTGGTGAATCAATTAGCTCGTGTTGAAATAATGTAACTGCAAAGAGTATTCTAATTATTATTGATGTATTATTCATTAGATCAATCCCCTTTTGTGGATTGATCATGTCAGCTATTGTAAATGACCAAATCCCCTTTTGTGTATTGGTCAAAACATAATTGTAATAGTTAGAATAAGAAGTTGACCCTGCTAGTGAAAAGACACCTCCACACGTGCTAGAATTGTATAAATAAGGAGGCTAGTGCCTCATTTAGACACACACTCACTTGTTCATCAAGAAGCAACTTCAGAGCTGCAGTTGGAGAAGGAAGAAGAGAGAGAGAGGCGCATTCTTTGGAGAGGACTTTCTGTATTTGTTTGAGTTATCTCTTGGCATTGTATTGGCTATCTGTATTAAGGTAGTTTTGTTGGGTTTTTTCCCCCATGAGGGTTTCCCAGGATAAATGATGTGTCTCTTGTGATTGTGTATTTCTCAGTGATCCTATTTATGCTATTGTTATCTAGTGAAATGAAAAGAACTCTAATAATAGCTTAAATCTTAACATGGTATCATAACTAAGCTGAAGAGATCATCTTTCACAAGAGAAAGTGAAAAATGTCATTGTTGTTGTACATGCAAATTAGGGATTTTTTTTGGAGAAGTATTTCAGCCCCAAAACCATCTAGAAAAGTGTGCCCTTCCTCAAGGATCACTTTGGCATCCTCAGCACAACTTTTCAGTGGCTAGATCTCTCGGAAAGTGAAACCCTAGTTTTCACAAAGTACCAGAAGTACCAGAAAACTAGAGTACCAGAAGTACCAGAGTACCAGAAAACCAGAAGCAGTAGTCCATAAATCCACATATCAAGTTTGGAGGGGTAAAAGTTGGATTTTTTGAAATCCAAACACACTAGGCTACTCGCCTCAGCCAAGCGCACCTCCTGGTAAGTTCAGAATTTAATTTTGAGCATTTTCATTTTTGACATTTTCCTAGCTCCAGGTAAAAGATGTCTGCAAGCACTAAGCTTGTTGACAAGCTGGAAGGTGTGGAAAACTTTCGTGCCTGGAAGTATAGGATTGGTCTCATTCTCGAAGAGAATGACTTAGCAATATTCGTAAAAGAAGAAGTGTCGGAACCCGACAATGCTGCAGATAAAGCAAAGCAGCAAAAGGATACGATTAGGGCCAAAGGAATCATTGCAGATTCAATCAAAGATCACATGATCCCTTATGTGTCATCAAACAAGACTCTGAAATAAATGTTTGATGCCCTAAACAGACTATATGAAGGAAAGAACATAAACCGGAAGATGAATCTAAGAACTTAGCTCAAGAATACAAGGATGTAGAGAGGAGAATCAATTCAATAATATTTCTCTAGAATAACCCAATTGAAAGAACAACTAGAAGCGATCGGAGATACTATAGATAAAGACGAACTTATAATGACGACCCTTAATGGTCTCTCAAGACCTTGGTATGCATTCATCCAAACCATTTGTGCAATAAAAGAGAAACTACTATTTGACAGTCTATGGGAAGAATGCATTCAAGAAGAATCAAGAGTAGCCAACCGGGAATCTTTACTTTCAAGAGACGAAGATCAAGCCCTAGCTACTCACACTAGAGGAGGAAGAAAGAAGTCTTACTTCCAGAAAGAAACTCATAAAGAGTCTCACCCCCAAAACAAATTCAGTCATAAAGAATCGCAACCAAAGAGATTCTAGAAGAAAGGACAAAGAAAGGAAAGAGATTACTCATCTGTCCAATGCTACCATTGTGACAAGATGGGACATATTGCGAGACATTGTCTAGCTAGACGAGAATAATGCAAGAGGAAAAATAAGAGGCACCATGCCCATGCAGTTGAAGATGAAGAGCCACTCACAAAGATGTTAAGAGAACAAATTAAAGACTATGTCTTAATCTCGGCCCTCTCGGGATCGGTAACACCTGGAGAGGACACTTGGCTCATTGATAGTGGTGCTTCCAAGCACATGACAGGACAAAGAGATATTCTCTCTTGCATTTTAGAAAAGAAGTTTTCTCATAAAGTTACACTTGGAGATGATTATCAATACCCTATCAAGAGAGTGGGAGAATCAAAGTACAAGCTTAACTCAGGGAATTCAATGAAGATGAAGGATGTACTCTATGTACCAGGTTTGACAAAGAACCTACTCTCCATATCAACGTTAGAAAGGAAAGACTTCGGAGTTGCCTTTATAGATGGAGAAGTTCTTATGTGGGCTAAAGGAGAAACCATGAAAGAAGAAATCGTCATTGGAAAAGAAGAATGGGGCTTGTATAAGCTAAAGGGTCACTCAGAAGAAACCATGACCCACGCCATTGAGAATTCATGTGAGATATGGCATAGAAGATTAGCCCACATCAACTACAAGGCATTATTGTACGTATGGAAAGCAGTCACAGGTCTACCAGAACTCAAGGTTGACCATGAAGGCGTGTGCAATGGATGTGCACAAGGGAAGAACATCAAGAACCCTTTTTCGAAGAGAGACAACAAAGCAGAAGGAGTCTTAGAACTCATTCATTCAAATGTGTGTGGCTCGATGCCATCACCCTCCATCAGTGGGTATGTATACTATGTATATTTTATTAATGATTTTTCTCGTAAGACCTGGGTTTACTTTTTGAAATCAAAAGATGAAGTGTTCAGTAAATTCAAGGAATTCAAAGCCTTGATAGAGAATCTTTTTGAAAGAAAGATCAAGATTCTCAAGTCAGATAATAGAGGAGAATACACCTCAAAAGAGTTTGTGAACTTCTAGGAAGATGTTGGGATCAAGAGGGAGCTCACCACTCCCTACAATCCTCAACAAAATGGTGTAGCAGAAAGAAAGAATAGAACGATAATGGAAGCAATGAAGACCATGATCCATGATCAAGACCTTCCTATGTGCTTATGGGAAGAAACAACAATGACAACCGTATATGTGCAAAACCGATTGTCCCATAGTGCACTTGGGTTCAAGACCCTGGAAGAGATCTTCATCGGAAATAAGCCAGAGGTAAGCCATCTCAAAATATTTGGCTGCCCAGTATTTATACATATTTTGAAAGAAAAGAGAAACAAGATGGATCCTTTAGGAAAGAAGGGAATATTTGTGGGATACTGTGAGGTCTCCAAAGCCTTCGGGATTTATATACCAGGTCACCATCACATTGAGATCAGCAGGGATGTGACCTTTGATGAAGATGCAACGCTCGAGAAATAAAGAAGATGTCAGCTTGAAGAAGTATATGAAGAGGAACTTGTAGCTCCCAGAGTTGCAGAATCAGTGAGGGTGGCTCCCAGATTTGCAGAACCAGTGAGGGAAGTCATAGCTTCCCCTGATGAGGAAATTCTAGAAGATCATGACATAGTAGAATTTCAAGAACCTCCTCACATGACGATCTCCCATAAGAGAAAGCCTACTTGGGCTAGGGAGCTTATTCAAGATGGAGAGAAGTATGGTGTTCCTGAAGGAACCACGAGACAGGTGAAGAGACCTAAGCCATTCTCCAATTATATGGCTTTGATGTGTGATCTCCTAGAGAAGGAGCCTACCTGCTTTGAAGAAGCCATTCATAAGAAATAATGGGTAGATGCCATGACATAAGAATACCAATCCATAATAAAGAATGATGTATGGGAAATAGTTTCCAGACCAAAGAGCAAGGATGTGGTATCTTCCAAATGGCTCTTCGAAATAAAACATGTTGCTGATGGAAGTATTGAGAAGTATAAAGCAAGGTTTGTTGCTCGTGGCTTTTCTCAAAAGGAAGACATTGACTATGAAGAGACATTTTCTCATGTAGCCATATACACTTCGATCAGAACCATCATAGCCCTTCCAGCTAAGATGAAGTGGAAGTTACACCAGATGGACATAAAGACAACTTTCCTAAACGGGGTCATCGAAGAAGAAGTTTATATAGAAATACCTCAAGGATTTGAATTTGAATACAGGAAGACTCATGTCTGCAAGTTGAAGAAGGCTCTGTACGGGTTGAAGCAAGCTCCTAGAGCTTGGTATGGCAGGATAGATAGTTTTCTGACGAGCTTGGGCTTTACCAAGAGTAAAGCAGATTCTAACCTCTAGTTCAAGGTTATGAATGATGAGTCAGTGATATCGTTGTTGTATGTGGATGACTTATTCTTAACAGGAGAAGAGAAGCTCATCACCGAATATAAGAAGAAGCTCGTTTCAGAATTTGAGATGAAAGACCTTGGCCTAATGCATTATTTCTTAGGTCTTGAGGTATGACAAAGTCCAGAGAGAATCTTCCTTAACCAAGGGAAGTCAGTTGAAATCCTAAAGAGATTTGACATGTTAGAGTGCAAATCCATGAATACACCCATCGAAGCGAAGCCGAAGCTACTGGTTGACACTTCGTCAGAATTGATTGATGCCACGCTGTATAGACAAATCATTGGATCGCTGATGTACTTGATGAACACCAGACCAGATATTTGTTTTGCCATGAACACTTTGAGTCAGTTTTTGGAAGAACCCATACATGTTCACCTAGTTGCTGCAAAACATGTGATGAGGTACCTTAAGGGTACATTAGATTGTGGTCTCAGCTATGATGGAGATCATGATTTCACACTGAGTGGGTGCACTGATTCATATTGGGATGGAAGTGTCTCTGATAGAAAGAGCACTTCAGGAAGCTGTTTCAGTTTGGGATCATCCATGATCTCATGGCAGAGTAGGAAGCAATCAAGTATTTCTCTCAGTACAACAGAAGCAGAGTACATTGTTGCATGTTCTGCCAGCTGTGAAGATGTATGGCTTCGAAACTTGTTGATAGGTCTATTCGACCTAGAGATGGAAGCAACCATGATTCTATGTGATAACCAAAGCTACATAAAGATGACAAAGAATCTTGTGTTTCATGATAAGTCAAAACACATAGAGATCCGATACCATTACATCTGTGACATGGTGCAGAGAGGAGCCATATACTCCAATATGTTAACACGAATGAACAGGTTGCTGATGTGTTGACCAAGCTTCTATCTCGTGTAAAGTTTGAGCACTTTCAGATAAGCTCGGTATAGTTCGAAAGGACCTCCCTCGACAGGGGGAGTAGTGTTGTGATATGCGAGCCTAGTGTTGTACCTCCAGCTTAATTAATGTGTCGAGATGCCAGCCTAGTGCTGTGCTTCCATCTTAATTGTTGTGTCGAGATGCTAGCCTAGTGTTGTGATTCCAACTTAATTGTTGTGTTAAGATGCCAGCCTAGTGTTGTGCTTCCAGTTTAATTGTTGTGTCGAGATGCCATCCCAGTGTTGTGCTTCCAGCTTAATTGTTGTGTTGAGATTCCAGCTTAATTGTTGTGTTGTGATTCCAGCTTAATTGTTGTGTTGAGATTCCAACTTAATTGCTGTGTTGTGACTCCAACTTAATTGTTGTGTTGTGATTCCAACTTAATTGTTGTGTTGTGATTCCAGCTCAATTGTTGTGTTGTGATTCCAGCTTAATTGTTGTGTAGTGTGCCAACCTCGTGCTGTGATGATGTACCAATCTCGTGCTGTGATGATGTGCCGGCCTCGTGCTGTGATGATGTGACCGGCCTCGTGTTGTGGTGATGATGATGTATTAGTTTTATACTAATCCATATTGATGTAGACGATGATTTCATTCCATTGTGAATGACGATGCTGCTAATGAGAAAAACTTCTGATGATTTATAGATATGCCAGTCAGTGTTCCAAGATGTTGTTGATAATGCTGTCCTGTCACTCACCTGATGATATTGATGATGATGTCCTCTCTCTCGCCTGATGCTGTTGTAGAATACCCTTCTTGTTAAGGGGGAGTGTTGAAATAATCTAACTGCAAAGAGTATTCTAATTATTATTGATGTATTATTCATTAGATCAATCCCCTTTTGTGGATTGATCATGTTGGCTATTGTAAATGACCAAATCCCCTTTTGTGGATTGGTCAAAACATAATTGTAATAGTCAGAATAAGAAGTTGGCCCTGCCAGTGAAAAGACACCTCCACACGTGCCAGAATTGTATAAATAAGGAGGCTAGCGCCTCATTTAGACACACACTCACTTGTTCATCAAGAAGCAAATTCAGAGCTACAGTTGGAGAAGGAAGAAGAGAGAGAGAGAGGCACATTCTTGGGAGAGGAATTTTTGTATTTGTTTGAGTTATCTCTTGGCATTGTATTGGCTATCTATATTAAGGAAGTTTTGCTCGGTTTTCTCCCCCACGAGGGTTTACCAGGATAAATGATGTGTCTCTTGTGATTGTGTATTTCTCAGTGATGCTATTTATGCTATTGTTATCTAGTGAAATGAAAAGAACTCCAATAATAGATTAAACCTTAACAACTCGGGGGGAAGTACGACAATGCCACTTGAAACTAGAGGTACACATAGTGCCATATGTAAGAAAATAAAGGGACACCACATGAGTGTAAACACCTCAACAAGTGGGGACATTTATATAATGTTATTTTGCTTTTGTAGGTCTTTGAATTTTTAGGAGAAGCTTTTCATTGCTCTCAAGACCTCTTTGGGCGAGCATCTGGAAGGTTCATAATCAAACTTTTATCTTTTGCCAGGCACAAGCCTCTGGGCCTTCAACCCCTTCTTCCCATGAAGTGAGGGACAACCCCTTCTTGGGTCAGTACACCCGAAAACCCAAAAGGTGAGGAGATGAGGGGATTGTTGGGTATGTGTTATATTCTTTGCATGTGTGTGTGTGGGTGCGTCAGATACGACAACTGCGTCTGATTAGGGTTTTGGTATCTACGGAATACCTAAAAACATTGTATATATTGTATGGAGAATGGTGAAATTCGATATAATGAAAATAAGAAAGGTTTTCCCGATTGAGGGTTTCCGGTAAAAATCTCTGTGTATTCTGTGTATGAGCCATTGATTAATTTCTGTATTGCTTAAGAATA
>JASDQU010028525.1:16921-29050 GCA_032191745.1 Picea mariana
TGGTTGGTATGATGAATTAAATGAGTATGGTTGGTTGTCATGTACATTTTGGGGAAAATGTCAAGTAACATTTATAAGATAGCACGAGAAAAAAAACTTTGCATTTTATTTATTGTTATTTTATGTAAGTCATATATTTATTTTGATTTATTTTAAATTTTCTCAAAAATCTAGATAAGGGAGTTTGATGGCTAATAATGAGGGTGGTTGAGGATACCTGGGAAAGAGGGTATGAACACTTGATAAATAGGAAGATGCAGTTATGATGAAGGGGGGAGAAGGTTGAGAGGTTGGATAATTCTTGGAATATATATTTCTTGTGATGGTTTTCTTAGAGCATATGTGCTTTGTTATTCTTGGAATCACAGGTATGGAGGGCCAAAAAACCGAAGGTTTCTTGGAGCTAGGAAGCCATCTAGGCTCCTAGTTGGTTGGGAGGATAATTTTGTTGTTTTACTTTGAGCAAGTGAGAAAATAATGATTGGAATCATCTTCCTACTACTAACAAGTCTGCATTGCGACTAATCAGTTTCAATAGACCAAGGAGGAGGTATTTTGTTAGTATGTAGTTGTTATGTTTATGAAATTTTTACATAAAAAGAAAATTTTTAGTTTACATCAAATATCTTAATGCATATATGTATAAATTGTTACTTATTAATTCATAGTCTCTTATGGAGAGGCATTATATTTGGTATCATAGCTATGGTTCTAACTCTTAGAGATTATGGGCTTTTGATCTAGGAGGATCTTCATAGTCGACACATTTTCAGTCGGCTTCAAATATTTCCAACATTGTCCAGTCAACAAAGAGTTAACACTGAGCTTTCCGATGCATTTCGAATGAAATCAATTGGACTTCACATGCTAGAGATATGTATTGTTGATATTTAAGGGAAAAATGGCATTTGTAAAATGCTTAATACAGGAGATAGGGTTTTCATAATTATGTATTTTTCATTATTTAAAAGGGATTATTTGGTGCAAAGTCACGTTGGATTTCAATCCCTAGTTTCAAGGAGAGTCCTAAGGAGAGTTGAGATCTTCATGGATGGTTGAGAGATATTCTCAAACCAATCCCTTGAGATATGCCAAGATCCTAATTTAGGGGATCTTGAGAGATATTATCTCCATGAAAATCTTGATGTGGTTTAGATGGAGATGTTATATAAACCCTTCTTGGGGGTCAAGAAGAGGGACAAGAAAGGAAAGAGCTTGTGGATATCTTATTGATTCAGAGGATGTCTTTGTAAAGGAGAAACAAGTTGTAGACTTGTTTATGTATCCCTTTTGAAGCATAATCAATAAAGCAGGTTCATGGGATTCGTGAATCCAGAGATGTAGCCAGGGGGTCTGGTGAACTCTGCTATCACATCGTTGTCTATGTTGTATGTGTGTGTATGGATGCATTATTCATTGGTTAAGTAGAGTTTTATTTGCATAAACATGCATGCTAATTTTGATAATTTGAGGCTTTCATGTTAATGTATTCATTAATGAGGCATTCTTAATTAACCCTATTTCCCTTATTCACATGCAATCGTGTCAGTAAAATATCTTATTTTGAAGATTTGGATGTAGGAATATTCTCACCAAGTTTTCAGATCAAGTGGTATCAGAGATGATCTGACCAGTTTTGCAGATTGTGAATATCACCATGGGCAAAGGAACGAAGCAAGTGTGGCTCAAAGAGTTGGAAGACATAAATCACAACATTCAAGCTGAAAATGCAGAGTTGAGGAGAATTTTGTGGGTTGCAGAAGAAGAGAAGCAAGATCTTCAAGAGAGGTCTCAACTTCACGGAGAATTCCTCAATGGAATTATTGAAGAATTGCAACTCGAATTGCAAACCAAGGATGATCTCTTGGATAAGTTGCAGCATGGTGAATGAATGGAAGACAAAGAGCCTTCTATTGTGGATGCACAAAGTCAAAACGAGGGATATGATGCTTCGTCATGTTCAATGTTTTCTCAGTATGAAAATGACATTGGCATAAAGCTACTCACGAAGATGGGATACAAAGGAGGTGGACTTGGAATTCATGGCCAAGGAATTGCTTAGCCATTGGAGGTGGTACAAAGACCACGATTTACCAGTTTGGGATACGGTCAAGAGGAGATTGGAGAATGCTCAAAGGTTTTTGAAGCAAAAACCATCTTTTCACCATCAGATTCCACGAAAGGAATCAAGCCAGCTTGTCCTCATTAGAGAAAGAAACACTCAAGAAAGTATAAATGACATTTCAATTCTTTTCTCACATATAAGAAAAATATTATGGTCATAGGTATTCTAACCATGATGTAGCCAAGGATTGCATGAAGAAGTTTGGGTTAAGAAGACAGATGTGTCCAAGGAAAGTGAGACAAAGCAAAAACCACACCTTCCAAGTCCTTTTGTCAGGAATGCACAGATGAATGGAAAGCGAAGGAATTTTTGCAGTTACTACAAAATCAATGGCCATTGGGAGAAGAAGTATTGGGAGTCAGAGCGCGTACATTTGATGGAAGTCATGCAAACTTGAGTGTGAGCTGGTGTTAGATTCTTGAAGGCTGAAGAAAGTTCCAGATCTTCATTCTATGGGCTCAGATCAGCCATGGAAACTCTAGTATGGTTACATAGTTGTCTTGATGGATATTCTTGCTAATTGTATGGTGAATGCTTAAGGCATTCTTGGTATGGTTGTTGTGATATGGTTATGTTCGTTGATTGATAGAGTGAGAAACAATTTTATGATTCAGTACCAATATGAATGCCATAGTATACGGGTTGCTTATGCATGATTAAGTAGCATTCATATTGTATGGTTGAGAAGCATGAGTTGGAGAGCATAGATGTGTTGTGATTGGTTATGGTTCATATTGGACAGTGAAAGACAAAAGTGAATGTGACTGAAGGTTGCAGAGGATCTAAGTTTTTCATGGAGAGAAAACCCTAATTGTTCAGAAGGAATACACAGGTTGTAGTACAGACGAGTTGTGTACATACACGAGTTGTACTACTGGTAGGGCGCATACATACGCATGATGCACTACTGACAGGTAGCATACTTGTTGATAGATTGGTCTCTGTTGAGGATTGATTCCTCTTCTCAGTTGGTGTTGAGTTGTGTAAGTTGAGTCTTGCATTGTAGAGTTGGTGCTCTTGTGGATTTGTACCTCTATTCAGTTGTTGATGATAACTGTTAGGTAGCTAGAGAGGTAGTAGTGGGGGCCCAGAGGGCCCATAGTGATAATAGTGGAGGCCATTCAATGTAAGGTGAACTAGGTCCACTATATTATTAAATAAGGCCCACTACGGTAGTTAGATATAATAAATGGGTAGTTAGATATAATAAATGTAAGAGGACTTCTTAGAAGGTTCTACTTCTAGAAGATTCCTCCTTTAGAATGTTCTTAGGTGATGGTAGCACTATATAAAGAGGTTCAAGCAATGTAATGGGATGTGAATAGAATTATTGTATTTGGAGAGGTAGCTCAATAAGGCGATGCCCCCTCGAAGAGGCAAGTGAACATGAGAGGATCCCTTCCATAATATGATCCATTGTATGGTGTTTCTTGACCTCAAGGGTTTGATAGTAATAAATGAGATTTTTCATATTGTTCTTGTATATCTATCATGGTGCTTTTGTATTCAGTCTTTGGTTATTTAAATAACTCAAGGATTGTAGTCCGTAATAAAAAAAAAATTGTACATACATCTTGTGTTCTTTGTATTTCTTGTGGTGATGACTTATTGATGATATATGTTGCTGGTATATGTTGTTGATATATGTTCACATCTAACTGGTTATAAATTGCAGTAATAAGTGATGAGTAAATGGTGATTACTAACTAAGGAATTTTGTGATGGGAAAAGTTTGAAAAAGATCCCTACAATGATTCACCCCCCCTCTTAGTGTGGTCGGTGTGTCCAACAAAGATTTGGTAATTAAGAGATTATAAAAGAGGATCTAAGGAGAGTGAGAGACATACATTGAGTGAAGAGAAGTTTTGGAGAGATGAAAGAGAAGAGAGGAAATAGATATCGCAACAAGAGAAGGGAGGGAGAAATTCCAAGAGAAGGAAGGAGCACACATCTCAAGGAAAAATTATGGCATAAATATCGAGGAAGAGGGTCGTACAACAAAGGAGAGTACAATCATATTGTTTTAGGTCTTATGATCATATTTGCAGTGGGGTTGTACAATGAAGGCTGCATATGTGAGCTAGGCACAATTTTCAAGATAGGTCGCGAAATTAATTGCTGGTTGTGGAGGCTGTACAAGACTGTGCGGGGAACGATTTCCTACGCTGCAACAAGTAGTTGTTGGGTTTGGCATGATTTTCGATTGAGGTGCATTAATTATTGATTTGTATTATTGTACTTTCCAGAAGTTTTCTCCGCGAGCATAATAAAATTTCTCTAAGTTGTTTGGTTTTCCCTTCGGGGTTTTTCCAGGGGCATTGCCTAGAAATATTTGTGTTCAAACATATGTGTTGTTTATGATTATGCTACGCATTTTCATTGATTAAATCCAGTGTATTTCCATTCATAAGTTTTCAAATTTGGAACGTTTTATTTTCCATGCAAATAATCTATGTGAAGTAAATTTATTGGAAGTGGAAATCGTTTTTGGGTTTAGTAAAAATCAACAGGAGGGTTGTGTGAAGTCATGATCCCCTAGACATGTGATGACGACTACTAGTTTCCTCTTGAGAAAGCTTGGTCAAGATGTATGACACTTCTTCTTATAGGTTCTATTTGGAGTTAGGCCAATATAGTTGACACTCTAGCTTAGTTCAACAAAGGAATGAATAGGATGAAAGAAGGAAGTAGGTTAGGAAGGAAGGATGCTTCAATGTTAGTTGAGAACACTGATTGAGGATTAGATGGCCACTAATGTTTACTCACTCGGTTCCTAGCATGTCAAAAACCCTCTTTAGATTCCCTTTTGATATTTTAAGTGTGATAATGAGTTATTGTAACTTTGTCCGTTAAGATTATTGAATGATGCATTTACTTGATCTGTTATCCCACATGCCTTGATGTGATCATACAGACACTATGCATTAGAGGCAGTAGTTGTTTACCTTTAATACATGCGTAAGCTATGTGTCTTCTAGCTACACATGCATACTTTGCACATATACACTAGTACAATTAATTAATGTATTGATTATTAAACTAGATTATTAATTATCTAATTGAATGGTTTAATGACTATGTAAATTGTATTGCATACTAAAATATCTAGTGGCATTTATTTAATTGAATGGTTTGATGACTATGTAAATTATATTGCATACTAAAATATCTAGTAGCATTAAATACCTTCTTTGACTTGATTAATGGTTGGTATGATGAATTAAATGAGTATGGTTAGTTGTCATGTATATTTTGGGGAAAATGTCAAGTAGCATTTATAAGCTAGCAGGAGAAAAAAAACTTTTCATTTTATTTATTGTTATTTTATGTAAGTCATATATTTATTTTGATTTATTTTAAATTTTCCCAAAAATCTAGATAAGGGAGGTTGATGGCTATTAATGAGGGTGGTTGAGGATACTTGAGAAAGAAGGTACGGAAACTTGATAAATAGGAAGATGAAGTTATGATGAAGGGGGGAGAAGGTTGAGAGGTTGGATAATTCTTGGAATATATATTTCTTGTGATGGTTTTCTTAGAGCATATGTGCTTTGTTATTCTTGGAATCATGGGTATGGAGGGCCAAGAAAACGAAAGGTTTCTTGGATCTAGGAAGCCATCTAGGCTCCTAGTTGGTTGGGAGGATAATTTCATTGTTTTACTTTGAGCAACTGGGAAAATAATGATTGGAATCATCTTCCTACTACTAGAAAGTCTGCATTGCAACTAATCAGTTTCAATAGACCAAGAAGGAGGTATTTTGTTAGTAATTAGTTGTTATGTTTATGAAATTTTTACATAAAAAGAAAAATCTTAGTTTACATCAAATATCTTAATGCATATATGTATAAATTGTTACTTATTAATTCATAGTCTCTTATGGAGAGGCATTACATTTGTTATCATATCTATGGTTCTAAATCTTAGAGCTTATGGGATTTTGATCTAGGAGAATATTCATAGTCGACACATTTTCAGTCGGCTTCAAATGCTGCCAACATTGTCCAGTCAACAAAGAGCTAACACTGAGCTTTCCGATGCATTTCGAATTAAGTCAATTGGACTTCACATGCTAGAGATATGTCTTGTTGATATTTAGGGGCAAAATGGCATTTGTAAAATGCTTAATACATGAGATAGGGTTCTCATAATGATGTATTTTTCATTATTTAAAAGTGATTATTTGGTGCAAAGCCACGTTGGCTTTCAATCCCTAGTTTCAAGGAGAGTACTACATAGAGTTGAGATCTTCATGGATGGTTGAGAGATATTCTCAAACCAATCCCTTGATATATGCTAAGATCATAATTTAGGGGATCTTGAGAGATATTATCTCCATGAAAATCTTGATGTGGTTTAGATGAAGATGTCATATAAACCCTTCTTGGGGGTCAAGAAGAGGGAGGACAAAGGAAATAGCTTGTGGAAATCTTATTGAGAGCTTATTGATTTAGAGGATGTCTTTGTAAAGGAGAAACATGTGGTAGACTTGTTTATGTAGCCCTTTTGAAGCAGAATCAATAAAACAGGTTCATGGGATTCGTGAATATGGAGACGTAGCCAGTGGGTTTGGTGAACTCCATTATCATATCGTTGTTTATGTTGTATGTGTGTGTATGGATGCATTATTCATTGGTTAAGTAGAGTTTTATTTGCATAAACATGCACAATAATTTTGATAATTTGATGCTTTCATGTTAATGTATTCATTAATGAGGCATTTTTAATTAACCCTATTTCCCTTATTCACATGCAATCGTGTCAGTAAAATATCTTATTTTGAAGATTTGGATGTAGGAATATTCTCACCAAGTTTTCAGATCAAGTGGTATAAGAGCTTATCTAACCAGTTTTGCAGATTGTGAATATCACCATGGGAAAAGGAACGAAACAAGTGTGGCTCAAAGAGTTGGAAGAGATAAATCATAGCATTCAAGATGAAAATGCAGAGTTGATGAGAATTTTGCAGGTTGTAGAAGAAGAGAAGCAATATCTTCAAGAGAGGTCTCAACTTCATGGAGAAGTCATCAACGAAATTATTGAAGAATTGCAACTCGAATTGCAAACCAAGGATGATCTCTTGGCTAAGTTGCAACATGGTGAACAGATGGAAGACAAAGAGCATTCTATTGTGGATGCACAAACTCAAACCGAGGGATATGATGCTTCATCATGTTCAATGTTTTCTCATTATGAAACTAACATGTGCATAAAGCTACTCCATCATGTTCAATGTTTCTCATTATGAAACTAACATGTGCATAAAGTTACTCATGAAGATGGGATACAAAGGAGGTGGACTTGGCATTCATGGCCAAGGAATTGCTCAACCATTGGAGGTGGTACAAAGACCATGATTTGCTGGTTTGGGATACGGTCAAGAGGAGATTGGAAAATGCTAAAAGGATTTTGAAGTAAAAACCATCTCTTCACCATCATATTCCATGAAAGGAATCAAGCCAGCTTGTCCTCATCAGAGAAAGAACCACTCAGGAAAGTATAAAGGACATTTCAATTCTTTTCTCACATATAATAAAAATGATTATGGTCATAGGTCTTCTAACCATGATGTACCCAAGGATCGCATGAAGAAAGTTTGGGTTAAGAAGACAGATGTGTCCAAGGGAAGTGAGACAAAGAAAAAACCACACCTTCTAAGTCCTTCCGTCAGGAATGCAGAGTTGAATGGAAAGCGAAGGAATTTTTGCAGTTACTGCAAAATCAATTTCCATTGGGAGAAGAAGTGCTCGAAGTTACATCTCGAAATTCACCACAAACCAAGCAATAGGCAGATTGTGAAAGAGCTTGTGAATAAGGAGGCTCCTTCAACCATTGTAAAAGCATGATTACAGGAAGAAAGTGCTTGGATTCGGTTGGGTAAGCAGTTGATGATATTTCTGCAAACTATAATTCTGTTGTTTTCTAAGTTTCCAATTTACATGGGGACATATATCCTCCTTAATGAAGAAAACCATAATTTTTTTTTATTTCTTGAATTATGGAACTAACTATGCCAGATCGAAGAGCTCGTCGAGACGATTCCAAAGACGCTTGAATCACATGATTTCAGATGGAAAAAGTTTGTGTGTTTGTAACAAAAGAAAGTAAAAGATGGCCCTCGGATTCGTGTTGTGGAAGGTTGTCAACCAATTCAGAGGGAGACTGGAGGAAGGATCAATAGATCGTGATTGTCTCGCCAATCTGATATGAATGGCCCTCTATGTGTGTCTACGACCTTCTTGCCGAGCCTGAGTAAATCCCATGCAATCAAGTTGATGAGTTCTTATTGCCTGAACATGTGCCTCTAAGAGCTGGTGTTGTAGCCAGAAGTTATGTTATCACTCCAAGAAACTCTTTGAGGTTGTGGGTCAAAGATGCTTGGTAACTTAAGGTAAACTTTCTTTTTGTATTTTGTATGTGTGGATCAATGGGATGACTCAATTACAGTATGGTATTCAGACAGTCAAAATGAGAATCAAATGAACTAGTGCTCTCAAGGATCAATAATCAGATGATAGCTTTTAAAGTGGGTGAGAAAACAATGCTTATAAACCAAATACAATTGTAGGGTTTAATAAACAATGATAAGAAACTATTAAACAAGTTATGAGCTAACTGATGAGATAACAATCATTCTGTAGCTAAAACAACTTGAATAAAAGTATAGAAGGAAAGATGAGAATCTGACATTAATAGAGAGAGAAAACTGTGATTTGTATTATCATATGAAAGGTCTGTTTACAATATAGTATTTATGCTATCCAAAATCGAACCCTTACTTTATCAAAATGATAATTATTTATCCCCTTTACAATAGATCTAAGATCCTTGAAAAATGGATCTGGATTTCTAAATATAGAAAAGAGAAGACAAAACTAAATACAATAGGATAACTAAGAACTAGTTCCTATGAATTGAACTGTCTTCAAAGCTTGTATTTGACATCTGGTTGTCATCATTGCTATGTTTCTGATGTGTCATGGAGGAAAGGACACATGTCTTTAGTAGTTGGAAATCTTTCAACAGCTGTGAACAAAGCTTTAGTTGACCAATTTAGCATTCTCCTCCAAAATCTCCACGAATCTTTGAAACTGAATATTTTATGATTTGGTGATTCATCTTTTAGATGTCCTCTTATCCTTTAAATCACCCAAAAACTGCTCTATTCGAGCTCAAATCTTCAAAATTCTTACTCTGCGGTTTCACCAACTATTTCACCTTAGGATTTGCTAGTTAGCTGATGAAAGATCAAATTTTCAACAACTAATTGGTTATAATTGCGCCTTCTGTGCTGGTGAAAGCTCTGTTTTTTTCAAAAAGGAAAAATTTCATATCCAAAACTGTTGTTCCATCACACATCATTATTTATTTGATTGATCTCCTTGCAAATTTACAACAACCTGTGCCAACACCTGTAAATCTGGATGTGTGGCAATTTTTTCCTTCAGTTTTTTGATTTTCCTCTTCAGGTGCTTAGCTAACCACCATAAGCTGTTATAATCCTTTGTGATCTTCTTCTTCTTGTTCTTCTCCTTTATACTTTCACATGCCAACTTCTCAAACGCTGCATTGGTATTTGCAAATTTTTCTGATAAGGCTTTATATCTTGCCTTTATCACCCTTTCTAAAACCTCTTGCTATGCTATTACCTCTTTCAACTCCTTAATCTTCTGTGTTTTCTTTGATTTCTTATTTCTTGAGGATTCACCTTCATCTTTGGAAGTAAAAACTTCAAAATCTTGTGCAGGTTCCATGGAGTACTATGGACTTTGGTTGGCTGGACTTTCATCTTCTTTTTCTGGTTTTGTGTCTGAATCTATGTATGGCAGATTTAGAGCATTTGTCTTTTTTACTGTGGATTGCTTTGGTTTTGTTTCAAAATATAGTTTCTTTTTAGCTTTCTTGGGCTTTATGCTTGAATTTTTGTCTTTTGGTGGCTTTGGGAGAGCTCTCCTTCTCCTTGATCTACTTTGAGGGGTTGACTGTTTCTTGCATGCTTTCTTCTGTTCATTTACAGGTTGAGTTTGGGTCTCAAAACCTTCCCAGAAGAGAAAGTGCTGCCAAGTTCTTTCTCTTTGTCTCAATTCTTCCAAGATGATCATTTTAGTTAGGCCATAATGACAAAGGGCATTTTTGATACTGAATGGTTCGGCTCTGATCTTATTACATACCTTGATTAGGCTTCTGTGAAGAAACAAAGGCAAATTTAGAAGCACCTTCCCGGTGAAGTGATCTAAGAGTTTAAAATGATATAACATTAACTTGTCATACCTGCCCTCTGAGGTTAAATATAACTAAATGCCTTTGAACAAATCCTACCATTCATCTTCAAGGTAAGAAACAATGATACTTGTAGTGTACCTTTTTGCTTACCCAGAGCTTATAACGCACTATGTAACAATCTGTACACACACTTTTACATAATTCATACAGGCATTATATAATCACATGCATTTGAGTAAATAAATACATTTAACTCAGAGTAAACATATAATTTTACTGCTACAATTAAACAATCCATAGCATTTAACAGTAATTCATATACACAACGGAAATCATGATAATTTATGTAGCACAGTCATGCAAAATGTGATAAGAACATAGTTAGATACTTATCTTGTAACAGTGGTGAAATCCACCAACGAAGTGCAGGCCTTCCACGAACCTCCCAGCCTTAGACCACACTGCTCATCATCTCAATAGTGGGTCACCCCCGAGCTAGGACTGAGTTCCACCCCAAGGCAAGGAATCCTAGGCTAGGTTGAGGTTACAGGGAAAACAACACAGAAATATCTGGAAGGATTCTTCCCAAAGATGCCATCTTACGCCCACTACTACCAGACTCTCATTCCCCACATGCCTGTTCCACCTGGGAGTATACACCTTCACACGCACAGTCCATCGGTGCTAACCTCCCTCTCTGGGTCTCGACAACAGGCCGGATCAGGAAGTCTCAGAGCCCGTAGCTGGTGCTGGGCACTCTCTGAAAGAACCCACTTCCCAGCAAACTCTTTCACCTGGAACGAGTTGCTCACAGGCCTGCCAATGTGCCTCTTCCAACCACAGTCGCCTCCCTCACCAGAAGAGAGGTCATACACAAGCTCAACACAGCTTACTCTAGCCAGTATGCCATGCGCATTCCAACACTATGTGGATGCAACAACCAATTGGGAAAAACAGACACGCGCTTCCCAAACAGGTTCAACAATCATGGGATAGTCTCACAGTTTTGGTTTTGGGATTGTATGAGGGGTGAAAAGATCCTGCGCACAAACTCCAACTGCCCAGACTGAGGATGTATTGGCTATCTCCCAAATCAACACAGGCTTTTACCGCCTTCAGGGTTGTACCAGGGTATTCTTGCAGAGGTCAGACGGGTTCACGCTCAGATGGTCGGGTAGAATGGAGAAGATCCCCCTCACAGGGTTCATCTTGGCTATTATATTTGCATGCACCAGGGTTGACACTTGTCACCCTAGGAAATGCATGCGTTCCCATAACATGCATCCCTTTTGCACATTTTCCCTTGCCAGGAACTTAGGATAAAAATAAAATACACATGTCTTTTGGGAAATAATATTAAAATATTATTCCCAGGCTTAAGTACCTTAGGCTTAGCCCCTAGGCTCAACACTTAGCCCCTTTTTCCCACCTTCCAGCCCCTAATCCCTTGCCCACTCTATGGATTCTCAGTCCCCCTTCACTCATTCATCGTGGTCGGTCTGCACCTAGCGGTGTTTATATTTTATTAATCATTCTGCATACATACAAGTACATCAGCAGGCTCCTGGCCTTCAACACTTAGGCTCCCTAGCCTAACAAACACATAATCCTACCAGCTTATACAAAACTTGGCTCACCAGCCTATAGAACAAGTTTACAATTCATTTCATATATCATGATTTACAATCCCCCTCCCCTTATTTTTGCACTTTCCTCAGTGCAACTTACACTGTCTCTGCAAGTCTTTCAAAATTTTCAAAAAGATGTGGGTACTCTGCCTG
>JASDQU010028526.1:10345-24491 GCA_032191745.1 Picea mariana
CAACTCCATTCTGTTGAGGTGTCCTAGAAACAAAGAGTTGCCTTTTTATTCCATTTTTTTTGCAGTAGTCCATAAATTCCTTTGAAGTGAACTCTCCTCCATTATTAGATCTCAAACATTTTATTTTTGAATCCATTTCATTTTCAACCATTTTCCTTTTAGACCTTGAAGTTTTTAAAATATTATGACTTATTTATGAGAATGAAAACTGCAATCATTCTTGTATAATCATCAACTAATAACATAAAGTATTTATCACCCTATAAACCCTTTGTTGTGGTTGGTACAAATATATCAGTATGCGCATTTTCCATTGGTCTTTTCGTTGAGTATTCCTTTGATTTGAACCTGGTCTTTGTTTTCTTTCCTTTTTGACAATGCTTGCATAAAGTGTTGGTTGGTTTCATGATCTAGGGAATTTATCTAACGACTTCCATTCTGATGAATTTGAAAAGGTTTTCAAAGTGTATGTGACCCATTATTCTTTGCCATAACCAACCTTCATATTCCTTTCCTAGACAACACTTTCCATTTCCAATTTCACTTAGTACATATATGTTGCTTGAAATTCTTGCAGCTGTTGCAATCAATTTTCCTAAACCTTCTTTTCTTATCTCACACTTCTGTGAATCGAAAGTAATTTTATGACCTTGGTCACACATTTGAATTACACTTATAAGATCATGTTTCATATATTCTACTAGTAGAACATTGTTTTCCTTGTTATTCTTGTTTCCAATTCTAACGGTGCCTTTTCCAATGATTTTAGCTGAAACATCACTTCCGAAGGAGACTAATCCATCTATTTCCTTTCTTTATGTAAGAAACATGTCTTTATCACCTATCATGTTATTTGAACAACCGTTGTCAACATACCAAGCACGTTTCTTCTGCTTAGCTTGTAGAGAGAGTTTGCATTCTTCATTATTATACTAATTCTAATTTCTTATCCATGTCCTCTTCTGAGGTTCTTGTTTGCGACTGTTATTGTTCTATTTTGGTTCTCTAGGAGGGATTCTCATTCTGCAATATTTGGCCATGTGTCCAAAGTTGTTACAGTTGTAGCATTCCACTTGAGTGCTCAATGATTCAAACATTTTGTAACTTCTTCTCTGCGTTTCACTAGCCTTCTTGGATAACCCTTTTTTGTATGACTTTTAAATTTGTTTATGTTCCCGTTGTTAGCTCTACAATTTACAGCTTTATGTCCAAAATTATTGCATGCGTAACATAAAACAAAAAATATAGTTTGATACTTGAGAGTTGAAGATCTTCTCAAAGGAGTTACTCTTATGAATCCTTCTTCTTCCTGATGCCTATTTTTTTTTTCTATCGGTCGTTGATTTTGAAATCTGAATCTTCTCGGTGGAGAAGTGTCCCTGTAATCTTCCTTGTAGGTCTTCCTATACCCTTTGATTGTTTCTGCATATATTTTTGGATATGTTTCTTGTTATTTTGTTTTAGAGCTTGATCCCTTTTCTGTATGATTGTATCCAAGTCTGAATTTTTCATGATGAAGATTTTGATTGCTAATAATGTCATCCAAAACTTTTGAGTTGTTTTGCATATTTTTCTTTTGAAGATTCTTTCTTAATATGACAATCTCTGCTTCCAATTTTTCAATGATTCCGACTCTTTCTTCTAGTTGTTATTTGAGTGATTCTTCAATTCTTTTATCTCCTTATATTTGAACCTTCAAATTTGTATCATTTGTTCTAGTTCCTAAGTATCTTCTTTCTTGTCTAGTTCTGCTTGTAGCTTCTTGTTTTTTTTTATTTTCTCTTCTTATAACTTCTATGGCACACAACAATTCTTCTTGGTATTCAACTTATGCCTCTTCATACTCTTCTTCAGTGTCTTATTTATTAGAGTCTTCTACTACCATGAGTATAACTCTTTCTATCTCACTGTCACTGACTTCATCTTCATCTGATGAGGAGATGTCTTCTTTGGTGCATAAGATTTTCTTGAAAGATTTATTTGTGGTTCTTTTGCCTTTATATGTTTGTTTTTTATTTGAGTAATCTTTATCATTCCTCTTATTTTTCTTATGAGAACATTCGTTAGAAAAATGACCAATACCATCACAATTAAAAAATATCAGTGGAAACTTACCTTTATATTTGTCGTTGGTTCCCTTGTTCAATCTTCCGACAAAGTTGGTCATTTCTTCATCATCTTTTGAAATGTCACTACTACTGCTATGTTCTTTTTCTTTTTTCTTTCCCTTTTTCTTTGACCTTTTGGATGATTTGAAAGTTGCTTCTTTTATATATAGATTTTCTTGTTCAGTTCTCATTTCATATGCTGTGAATATTCCATGTAGTTCATCCATGTTTATTGAGTCTAGATCTTCTCTTTCTTCTAGTGATGATATCTTAGGATCAAATCTCACAGGAAGAGATATTAGTAACTTTTGAACAATTACAAATTCTTTAATTTCTTCTCCCAATCCTATGATTTCATTTACTATTTCATCGAATCGTAAGAAGTATGATGAAATATTCTCGTCTTCCTTCATCTTTAATTGTTCGAACTGACCTCTATAAGTTTGAAGCTTTGCTGCTTTGAATTTTGAATCTCCTTCATAAATATTTTGAAGCTTGTCCCAAATATCTTTAGAGGATTTAAAATGTATAAATTTGGTTTATATTGATTCACAAAGACCATTCAGAAGTGCATTTGTGGATTTGGAATTATTTTTCTCAAGTTTTATTGCTCTTTCATTTGTCGATGGAGTTGTTGGTTCTTTGTATCCATCTACAACTGATTGGCAAATTTCAAATCCCTGTTCTTGTATATATGTTTTCATCCTTCTTCTCCAAAATGCATACTTTTGTCCATCAAACTGTGGTATTCCATTTTTAAGTATGTTGTTTCTCTCCATGATCTACCTTTCAGTGGTTAAACTGATTTTTGAAGGAACCTCACTTTGATACCAATTGTTGGATTACTGAGAGGGGTGGTGAATCAATAATAGTGAAATTTAATCCTTTTTAGCCATATAATGCAAGTGTTATATCAATGTAGCATTATCATCCAATATTTGTAGAGTAAATAAACAATGAACAAATGAACAATCATACACATACACAATACACTGATTTTGTTATGTGGAAACCCAAAGTGGGAGAAAACTATGTAATGTTTTTTCTTATATGTATTTAAGAATTACATTCATTGGAAGCACCAACTTCCTTTGTTTTCCAGCTACAACTGGAAGGAGGCTCCAACCCCATAGTTTCTCAGGATACAACCTGAGGGAAGATCTAACTCCCCAATTCTTTGGCTACAACCCCTTATGTTCTTTGGCTACAACCGGATGGTGGCTACAACCACTTGTCCTTGCCCGATCCAACTGCCCTCACGTAGAAGTAGAATGATGGAACCACTTTCACATTATCACTATGAGATATACTGCTATAAATCTGTACCAATCAACCTTTAATCAGCCTGTAACAACCTGTACTAATAACCTATGCCAACATGTACCATACATCAACCTGTACCTCAAACTGTACCATAAAAAAATGCATCAACCATGCACCAAACCTGTACAAATAACCTATCACAATAACCTTTCCAAACAATATGTAATTAACCCGTACCATAAACAAGTGCATCAACCATGCACCAACCTATACCTCAACCTGTACCACCAGCGAGTGCATCAACCATGCACCAAACATGTACCTCAACCAAAATCCCAAATAATTTTCAACATCCAAATCTTATTTGTAACTCTATAATAGACCTGGTGTATATGATCACACACCTACAAACCTTCCTTAACTTTAACAGCAAGAGACTAGCATTATCATCAAACTTTACTTTAGTATCACATGACTAATTTTGGATTAGTCAACAACCCTAACTTGAAATAATAATAACTATGTACAATGTTCTTCAGTTTCTTTTATGCAATTCCTATAGGTTTCACTACTTGGAACCTCTCAGAAAATAAGTTACAACAAAAATGGCATACCTTGTTGAATTCTGGCTTATTCTAGAGAGAGAACTTGTAGAGTGTGCCCCACACAAAATATTTGTTGTATGGAACTAAAAATGGTACACAAAATACTGTAGACTTTACTATAACCAATACATTTGGTATTATGTAATTTGGATCTTTTATGAATAACTTATGGTGATTTTACCCGAAACACCTATTTTAGACTAGTTCCAGGACTAGCCACAAACCCTATTTTCCACGGAGTGTAACTCCAAAAATACAATGAACCACAAGAGGAATTTTTTATCAAAGCTACTTGGATATGTTTCCTCAATGAACTCCCAATTTCAAGATCCGAATCATTCTATAAAAAAAGTTATTGTGAAAATGGTGAGATGACCTGTAAATAACATACCTTAGAAAGCATCATCAAAAGAATTGATCCTCCCTTGAATTTCAGATTTCTTTACTTCACCTTCCCTTTGAAATTAGGCTTATATATCCATTTTTTACCTCAGCTACTTGTATATATTCAATATGTTGAAGTGTGATTAAAATAAGAGAGCCTTGCCTCTTATTTATAATTTCATGTAGCTTCCTCAATGGGTTACCTTTTAACCATCTTAACCCACTTTCCTTATTTTAGGTTTAACCCACTTCTAACCACTTGTCCACTTATTAATTTCTCCATTAAATTTATTATTTAAATAATTTATTTTTTATCCACTTTGAATTATAGTACACTCATCACTTCACTTTATTATTTACATTCTAAAATCTCTTAAACGACTTTCTTTATTTTAGGGCTAACCCACTTCTAACCACTTGTCCACTTCGTAATTTCTCCATTAAATTTATTATTTAAATAATTCTTTTGTATCCTCTTTGACTTATAGTACACTCATCACTTCACTTTATTATTTAAATAATTTATTCTTTGCAAACACTTTGACTACTTTGACCTTTTGGGGCTTCTGGATGACTCATGAGGGTTCTCCAACTTCACATGGCCATAACTCTCTAACCGTGAGGATTTATGTGACAATCCACATACCACCGGAAATGACATGACATGTACTATCCATCTAGAATAGTATTTCCTGAAAACATATCAAAACTCATACCATTATCCATCAAACAAAATTGGGTCCATTACCCAAACCATTGTGCTACCGAAATTCTCTATTGGAATTTATTCAAGGGTTGATGATCCAGGTGGATATCGGTGGTCACCCACCTTTTCCAACTAGGTCAAAACAATTTTCTGTCAATTTTGGCAATTTACTATTTTTAGCAGTTTTAACTTCCGGGGCCATTTTGAGGGCCTAAATGAATATTTTTCAGGATCAAGATTCTCAATGATATAAAAATGCATGAATTATCCCCCAAAATTAGTCTCCTTGATGACACCTTTCCAACGGGCTATCATACACCTAAAATGAAGATCGTATGCAAAAGTTACGGCCCCGGGAAGTTGATGTACTAACTTACCCAGACGACGCCCACATGACTTTTGGTGGTTCATCTCCTAGGGTTAGGTTTTTGGATGTCTAGGGTTTTTGGAATTCATTTTTATTGTTAAAATGCCTTCATAGCCTCATTGTAATGATCTTCTTGTGAATGAGAGCAGCCATCAAATCTCTTCTCAGAGATAAGCTGCCACCATTCCGACAACCTTGTTTCCGCTGCATTTTATAGTTTCATCTTATATCCTTATTGAATAGAAAAACAGTTTTACTGTATCTTTGTTATTTTGAGTTAAGCACCTGTTAATAATATGTAGTCATTTCATTCTACTCATAAAATCTGAATCAGTGGTGTCAGAGCGGTCTGCTCCTGGTCGTCTTAATGCATGGGTCTCGAGCTTGTTTCTCTTGAGGACAAAAGCTATAGCATGCCCAAGATACATATCATGGTAGGAGAAAAGAAATATGATGGGACATGAGATCCTTTCAAACCATTGATTGAGGAATCTCTCATGCAACAAATGAAGGAGATGATGGATAGTTTCATGCAAATCCTTTGGCGACTACCTGTTGGGTATGTGTTATATTATTTGCATGTGTGTGTGTGGGCATGTTATATATGACAATTACGTCTAACTATCCCTCTACTAGAACTCTTTGCGTCATGTGCACTGGGCGCTTTCCTAGGGGGGTCCCAAGGGGGTCAGGTATGCCCCCCTGGTTACGCGTAGTGCCCTGAAATTTTCTTTTGGGGCGGTTTTTGTTATTTTTAGCGGTTTTGTAAATTAATCCCGGATTAAGGGATTAGGGTTTTGGTATCTATGAAATACCTAAAAAAATTGTATAAATATTGTATTGTGAATGGTGAAATTTGATATAATGAATATAATAAAGATTTTCCTGGTTGAGGGTTTCCGGTATAAAATCTCTGTGTACTCTGTTTATGAGCCATTGATTAAATTTTGTTTTTCTTAAGAATCTATATGCATTGATTTAATTCATAGGTTTAAAACTTACATGTGGTATCAGAGCTCGTTTTTGGCTTTAGAGGGATGCCTTTGTTGTTGAGGGTTTGTCTTGGTATTGATAGATCAAGTTTATCTTGGGTCTATGATAAACTTGGGTTTAGTGGGAGCTTTTGCAATGGAGATTTGAGTATACAAAGAGGAATGGAAAGCTCATCTAGAATTGAGATAGAGAAGTTCAACAGTAAAAACTTTGAGCTATGGAAGCTCAATATGGAGGACCTTCTTGTAGACAAAGAACAATGGATCACTATGGATCCTGGTACATAGCCTACTGGTACACCATCTACTAGCACACATGCTACTGGTACACAACCTGCTAGTATGTCGAAGGAAGATTGGGAGAATTTGGACATAAGAGAAAGGAGTACTATTCGACTCTGCCTGGCATATTCGGTTTTGTTGAATGTCTCGGGAGAATCTACATCCAAGGAACTATGGGATAAGTTGGGGAATTTGTATCAATCAAAGTCCCTGGTAAACAAGTTGTTTCTTTGAAAGAAGTTGTATCATGTTAGGATGGAAGATGGAGATTCTGTGATAGAAAATCTAAATGCCTTTAATACTCTGGTAAGTCAACTTGTCTCTGTTAATATTACGATTGCAGAAGAAGATAAGTGTATTACTTTGTTATCTTCTTTGCCAGACTCTTGGAATAATCTGGTTGTACCAATTGGTAGTACCACTCAATCTACATTGAAGTATGAGGATGTAGTTTTGTTATCTAAAGAGATGAGGTGAAAAAGTATGGATAGTCATAGCACAGATGCTTTATTTGTAAGAGCTCGTACCCAAGACAAGAATCCTAGTGAACCTTCGGGGGGGAGATCTAAATCTATAGGTAGATCTAAGTCTCCAGGAAAATCTTTGAGAAAATGTTGGAAGTGTGGTAAAACAGGGCATTATAAGAAATATTACAAGTCTAAGAAGGTTGATAAGCCAAAGGGATCTAATAGTACCTCTTCCACAGAGGCGAAAACCTCCAATGAAGAAGGAGGTGATGTTTACCTAGCATCTGCAAGTATGCATGCAGACCATGATGTATGGTTCATCGACTCAGGTGCGTCATACCATATGAATCCTCATAGGGAGTGGATCTCTAAATATGAAAAATACGATGGTGGTGATGTATTCCAAGGAGATGACTTGCCAACAAAAATATTGGGACGTGGAAGGGTTAAGTTGTTGCTAAAATATGGAAGGATTAGAACTCTCCCTAGGGTTCTGCACATTCCCAAACTAGCCAGGAGCCTAATATCTGTAAGCAAGATGGATGATGTAGAAGTGGATATTGTATTTGGAAAGAACACTTGCAAGATGGTACGAGGAGCAATGGTATTGATCAGGGGAGTTTAGTGTGGAACTCTATACAAGTTGCTAGGAAGCACATATACTAATGGGTGTAATATTTATGTTGTCCCTAAATAGAGAAATAAAGAGGACAAGATGAATATTGTCCCTGGAAAGAATACCATGTTGTGGCATCAAATACTGGGACATATTGGAGAAAAGGGTCTTCAAACACTACACGGTAAAGGTATGGTTGAAGGTATGTCTAATTTCACTCTGGATTTTGATTTATGTGAACATTGCATATATGGTAAACAAAATCGAGTAAGATTCCCATCTGGTACTACAAGAGCAAAGGAGATCTTAGAGTTGATACACAGTGATGTGTTTGGACCTATTCCTGTTCCATCCCTAGGTAAATCTGTGTATTATGTTTCATTCATAGATGATTTTTCAAGGAACACATAGATTTATTTTCTTAGGAAGAAATTTGAGGTATTTTATAAATTTAAAGAGTTTAAGGCTCTGGTAGAAAATCAGACAGAGAAGAAAATAAAGGTATTGAGAACAGATAATGGTGGAGAATTCTACGGAAATGAATTCGAAGAATTTTGTAAGAAGTGTGGTATAGAAAGGCATAAGACTACTCCATACACTCCTCAGTAGAATGGAGTTGCAGAAAGGATGAAAAAGAAACTGATGGAAAAAGCAAGGAGCATGCTCAGCGGTGTCAGGTTAGGACAAGAATTCTGGGTAGAGGCAGTGGGTACAACATGTTACTTGGTCAATCGATTTCCTTCATCAGCGTTGGATGATAAAACTCCACACGAGGTATGTTCTGGAAAGAAACCCTCTCTTAAACATATTAGAGTGTTTGGTTGTGATGCTTATGTACATGTTCCAAAGGAAAATAAGAGTAAGCTGGATAAAAAGGATGAAAAGTGTATCTTTATTGGTTATAAAGATGGTGTGAAAGGTTATAAACTTTGGAACCCATAAACCAAGAAGACTGTTTACAATCGAGATCTTGTTTTCAGATAGGTAAAAGATGTGTCCAAACAAGAATTCCTACCAACGCAAGACGAACCTGAGAAAATAGAGCTTGATTTGGATGATGCAAAATCTGAATCATCTGAAGAAGAGGAAGCACAAGAATAATAAGAAGAATAACCTCATACCCCGGTATTGAGGAGATCAGTGAGAGATAAAAGGCAACTAGAAAGGTATAGTCCACCTGATTTCCGTTCCAATTTTTTTTTATCTATTACTGATGATGATCCCAGAACTATCAGGGAAGCAGTAAATTCAGAGGATAGTAAAATTTGGAAGAAGGCCATGGTTGAAGAAATGGATTCCTTGGATAAGAATGAGGCATGGGATATAGTTGAGTTGCTAGCTGGAATAAAATATGTTGGTAGCAAATGGTTGTTTAAGAAGAAGTTTAATGCACAAGGTAAAGTGGAGAACTACAAAGTTCGGTTAGTAGCAAAAGGTTATTCCCAGGTAGAGGGAATTGAATTTGGTGAGATTTTTTCTCCTGTTGGTAAGTTAAATTCTATTAGATTTATTTTATCTATTGTTGCTTCTTTTGATCTTGAAGTGGAACAGATGGATGTGAAGAAAAAATTCCTACATGGGGATCTAGAAGAAGAAATCTACATGAAGCAGCCAGAAGGATTTGTAGTGAAGGGAAAGAAAAAGCTGGTTTGTAAGCTAAAAAAGTCACTATATGGTCTGAATCAATCACCTAGGATGTGGTACCAAAAGTTTGACAAATACATCCTTGGATTGGGATTTGTAAGAAGCAGGGCTGATCACTATGTATATTCCAAGAAGGTTGGTAATCACTTCATTTATGTAGTTTTGTATGTTGATGACATGTTTTTGGTAGGAAATAACATGGATGCTATGAAGGAGGTGAAATCACAACTATCCTCCAAATTTGACATGAAGGATCTCAGTGCTGCTAACTTCATTTTGGGAATGGATATTAAAAGAGATCATGCAAATAGGAAACTCTAGTTGAATCAGAGAAAATATGTTGAGACAATATTGTAGAGGTTTAATATGCATGGAAGTAAATCGGTCAAGGTTCCTATTCCTATAGGTGTAAATTTATCTACAAATCAGTGTCCCAAGACACAGGAAGAAGAAGAGGACATGTCCCATGTTCCATATGCCAGTGCAATTAGCGGTTTGATGTATGCAATGGTCTATACTAGACCATAAATTTCACATGCAGTGGGAGTTTTGAGCAAGTATATGTCAAAACTAGGGAAGGAGCATTGGACAACAGTAAAGAGGGCCTTCAGGTATCTTCGTGGAACTACCAGTTATGGATTGTGATACCAAGGAAGATCAGGATTAGATAGAGCACTGGACATACATGGCTTTGTTGATGAAAACCGGGATGGAGATCTGGATCGCAGAAGATCTACAAGTGGGTATGTGTTTAACCTATTTGGAGGAGAAATCAGTTGGATGAGCAAAAGACAGGTTGTAGTGACACTTTCAACTATAGAAGCTCAATACATGGCAGCCACTCATGCAATCAGGGAAGCAGTATGGTTACAAAGATTGTGTTCAGGTATTGGGTTGGTACAACAAGCAGTGAGATTATATTGGGATAGTCAGAGTGCAATATTCCTGGCAAAGAACCCAGCTTATCATTCAAAGACAAAGCATATTGATGTTCAGTATCACTTTGTGAGAGACATGGTTGATGAAAAGAAGGTGTTGCTGGAAAAGGTTGACACTTTGAATAATGTTGCAGATTCATTGACAAAGTCTATAAGCACAAAAAATTTCTCCTGGTGTAGAGTAACAATGGGCATTGCTACCCTAGTTTGTTGACTATATAATCCCCTGGACCCCTGGATGCAACGAAAATAACAAGTGGGAGAATTTTGGGTATGTGTTATATTATTTGCATGTGTTTGTGTGGGCACGTCAGATATGACAACTACGTCTAACAATCCCTCTAGTAGTTTTGGTAAAAAAAAAATTGGTAACCAACAATTGTTTTTTTGGGCGGTTTTTGCTATTTTTAGCGGTTTTGTAAATTAATTCTGGATTAAGGGATTAAGGTTTTGGTATCTACGGAATACCTAAAAAAATTGTATATATATTGTATGGTGAATGGTGAAATTCGATATAATGAATATAAGAAAGGTTTTCCCGGTTGAGGGTTTCCAGTATAAAATCTCTACGTACTCTGTGTATGAGCCATTGATTAAATTCTGTTTTGCTTAAGAATCTATATGCATTTCTTTACTTCACAGGTTTAAATATTACATGTGGTATCAGATCTCGTTTTTGGCTTCAGAGGGACACCTTTGTTGTTGAGGGTTTGGCTTGGTCTTGATAGATCAAGTTTATCTTGGGTCTGTGATAAACCTGGGTTTAGTGGGAGATTTTGCAGTGGAGATTTGAGTATAGAAAGAGGAATGGCAAGCTCATCTAGAATCGAGACAAAATCTCTCGCATGCCCAAGCGACCTCTCATGGCAGGAGAAAATAATTATGATGGGACATGAGATCCTTTCAAACTGTTGATTGAGGAAGCCTTCATGCAACAAAGGAATGAGGTGATGGATAGTTTCACACAAATCCTTCGATGAATACCAATAGGCGACACATCTTCTTCGAGTGGAGGTGCCATCCCCTTCAAGGTACAAATAAACTTCGATATTCCTATATTTGAAGTTCAGATAGATGTAGATGTTGTAGACAAGTGAATGAATCTACTAGAAGGGTATTTTCCTGTCCATAACTTTTCAAATAGAAAAAATATTACTTTTTCTCTCCTCAAAGCCGTTTCCCATGTTAAAAATTGGTGGGAAACCTTTTGTGAGAAAAAGGAAATAGAGGAACCCTCATTATTTACAGTCACGACCACCTGGGAATCCTTTAGGGATTTTATTAAGGAACAATACTACCCTGTCAGAAGTTATGATGACTTGTATACCAAATGGATCACACTTCGGCAAGAAAGAGACCAAGCAGTGCCAGATTTAAAAAATGTCTTCCATACCTTGTGCACCAAGATGGGTATCAAAGATTCAGAGAGACATCTAGTGCTCAAGTATTGCAGTGCTCTTCATAGATACATCTAGACTGAAATGGAATTTCTAGACATCTGAGCCTTGGGCGTGACCTACCGATATGCCATCAAAATCGAGTAGACGCTCAAACAAAATACACGGCAATTTGGGCCTGGGAACCCCTCACAACAAAATCCAGGAAAGGGTGGACCCAACCCACAGAATAAAGGTTAGAGAAAAGAGGGACAGTATCAGGACAACCAGTCGAAACCGCAAGAAAAGGACACTGGAAAGACAAATAAAGATACCAGGAAGTGGTGCCAATTCCATAAGAGCACTTGGCATAACACTGATGATTGTCTCTCAAAGTAGTCGTTGGTGGCCAAAGTGAAATCCTTTGAATCAGATGCAAGTTCTGACTTTGAGCCAGAACTAAAAAGAGGAAGACGGATCATTGATGTAAAATCCAGTGCCACCGTTGCTACCACCAAGCTCCAGCTTGGTGAACCAGACAAGCTAGAAGAAGGATAATGCCTCTTCCATTCACAAATGTGGGAAAAAGGAACCCTGTTGCACTTCATCGTTGATAGTGGTAGCTAGAAGAACCTCATCTCACCAGAGGTCCTCAAGCTAATGGCCATGTCGACAATGTCGCACCCACAACTCTACACCATTGGATGGCTCCACCAAGGAAGCAATCTCCATGTCAGCCAACAATGCCGACTATCGTATGACATCAAGAACTTCAAAGATGAGGTATTGTGTGATGTTGCTCCTCTCAAAGTTTTTGATGTTCTTTTGGGCCAACCTTATTTATGTAAACTTCATGATGTATATGAGTCTAGGCCTCATAGTGTTATTATTACTTTGAATAGAAAATTGTACAGGATACCCAAGGCAGTCCCACCTAGTGTTATTTTTTTTATCTCTACTAAGCAATGCAGAAAGGTCATCTCTCATATGGAGAAGTTTGTCTTCTTCATGATTCTCTCTCAGAATAAGAGAAAGATCACAGCCACATCTAGGGTCTCTATGGTTGACCTCTCCACATAGCATAAGCAAGTAGATAAGGTCGTGGAAGAATACTCAGATATATTCTCCTCACCTACCGAGGTACCTCTGCACTGCTAGGTCAAGCACCCCATTGATATGACCCCTGACGCACCACTATCCAGTGGGATAGTCTATTGCTACTCTCTATTATAAAATGAGGAGATCAAGTGAAATATATAAGAACTTCTCCACAAGGGGCACATCCATCCCAGCTCATCACCATGCGGGAGCCCAATCGTGTTGGTACAAAAGAAAGATGGAACCTGGCGACTCTGCATTGATTACCGGGATCTGAATAAAATCACAGTTATAAACCACTACCTGATTCCCCTAATTGACGACCTCCTTGATCAACTCATGGGGGCCAAATAATTCACTAAGATTGATTTGAACTTTAGCTACCACCAGGTCCTGATAGAACAGGCAGATGCATGGAAAACTGCCTTCAAGTCAAAGGAAGGCCTTTTTGAATGGGTTGTCATGCCATTTGGTTTGACAAATTCTCCATCCACTTTCATGAGGATGATGGAAAATATCCTACGACCATTCACCAATACTTTTGTAGTGGTGTATCTAGATGACATTCTCATTTATAGACAAGACTTGGGCCCAACACTTGCAACATATTCAGTAGGTTCTACACATCCTGAGGCAGCACAATCTATATGCCAACTTAGAAAAATGCTCCTTCAGCATGGATAGGGTCCATTACCTAGGAAACATCATGGATCATCATGGCGTACATGTGGATCCAACCAAGATCCAAGTCATCCATGACTACCCAGCCCCAACCACAATCACTGAGCTTCAGAACTTTTTGGGCCTTGCCAATTTATACCGCAGGTTCGTGTTGGGATTCTCCCATATTGCATGGGCCCTCAACCAAATAACCAGGGGTGGTGGTAAGGATAAATTTGCATGGGACCAGTCCTAACAACAAGCATTCAATTATTTGAAGCATTACTTGTGCTCAACCCCAGTACTTTCACTACTAGACCTACAACAGCCCTTTGAGATCGAGACAGATTCTTCAGACTATATGGTGGGTGCCATTCTTACTTAGAACGACCACCCTGTGGCCTATCATAGTGAGACACTATCAGATTTTGTTCGTAAGTACTCTAATTATGACAAAGAAATGTACTCCATTATGCAAGCCTGCCACTAGTGGAGATATTACATTCTTGGGAAGGAGACAGTCATCCACACTGATCATAAGCCACTGCAGTTCATCCAAACACAAGGAAAATTGTAGAATGATCACCATCAAAAGTGGTCCACATACTTGCAGCAATTCCACCTCAACATCAAGTATAAA
>JASDQU010028529.1:4777-29176 GCA_032191745.1 Picea mariana
TTGGTGAATTTTTTCCAGGTTTTTACCTTCCAATCACATATGCCAACTTCCACGTCCTGGATATTGTTCCATATATGTTTCAAAAATAGCAATGCAAAAGGGTTTAGAAAATGAATTTTGAGTTGTCACAAGGGGCAAGCATCCACCAGGGCTTGTGACAGGGCATGCTTTTATTCTCTGAATCAAAAACTTTGTCCACCTATTGGCTTTGTGTTGTCCTTTGTGTCTTGAAAAGCATCTCCTGCCACTGAAAATATTATAGGATTCAAGTGTGGAATAGGTTCAAAAATGATATGCATAGAATAATCAGTCTTTGTGCTAAGCAAATTTAAAGTGGTATTTCATTTGCGTTGTCTTTTCTGTTTGGTTCACTATTCACTGTACATTTGTTTGTTTTCTATATGTTGCAGCAACTAGGGGGATTGAATTTGTCAGGAAGAAGGTTGAAGGATACATAGCGGAATCGGTATGCAGTTCCACACTTATAATTTTTTTTTTCTCTATTTGCATATAAACTGAATATAGCTAAAAAACATCTTGAAAATCATAGCTTAAGAGATGAAACACGTAATAGATGTTGAGTCTTATGAAATAGATACATACTCCATTGTACATGACAACATTGACCAGGTGCTTCATAGCAATGGGATTTTTAGATTTGATGCATTCTCGTATACTGTAGTAGATTCCCTTTTCGATGCATTTCAAGTTCTATTGCATTTCCGTTATTCCTCGACCGACCTGCGCAATGGATTGATAGATTATTTATTGGATTGTTTAAAAAATAATGACGTTGAGGCATTAGAGTCATATGAATATGTGATTTTATTTGCCAGTTGCATGGAATACATGATGTCACTATGCATTTTTGAAAGATGTGGTTGTCTGCATTTGTAATTTTTTCTGCACATGAGAGAGGACTTTGGGGAGATACATTTTGTATATGGTGGTTTTCCAAGTGGCTGAATATATCAATTGGAATATGGTCATTGACAAGAAAAACCCAATATCTACTATTCAACAAAACTGCATCTAGCGATCCATATTGCATCTTGTTCCATGATGCCAATCCTATCAATGGTCATTATGAACCACTAATCTATAGAAAATTATCCATACACAACCTTTGAGGACCTCATATTTACTCGTTCCTCATTTGAAAAGACCTTGAATCATAATGGAAATGAATTATGCATTGTATACACTGTCATGTCTTGCAGATAGCGACAAATATTGCATCTAGTTGTGGAGATAGTCTGTTCAATGCAATTTTCTATTTGGTGGCAACAAAGTTCGATGTGCAGTCAATGCGGCTTTACACTGTATAATCTTTTTGCAATGCAATTATAGGCGACAACCAACAGGATTTTAGTTGCTTGCATCAATACCTTTCGCCATATCTCCTAGAAAATATGTCGAAAATTAGAAGTTGGCAACAATACCTTGTAAACATGGAACTGCCATATGAGAAAGGAAATGTAGAGGGTGGAAGATTTCGTTTTCAATGGATATTTATCATATTCAGAGTAAATATCTAGGTCTAGTCATCCCTGTCGGATGGCGCTATCCATTCTTGTTGTATTGATTCAAGTTATGATCAAACAATTGACATCATCTCATTGAGAAAAATACACCACATATCCATTATCAACCTTTGATGATAAATACTACTAGTTCAAGGTCCACTGTCCATGCCACCCAAACCACATCGAATCTGCATACACGTCACATGTTATTTAATGAAAATGAAACTCCACCTAGTTGTGATGAGGCCATACAAAGCTTAAACAAAAAACAAGACTAACTTATTACAACTTGAAAAAGGTCATATATGAGAGAAAAAAGTACATTGGTAGTATAGGAAATACTACTAGTTCATGGTCCAATGTCAATGTCACCTAAATCGCATTGAATCTGCATAAGTGTCGCATGCTATTTAATCAGAATGAAACTCATCCCAGTTGTCATGAGGTCATCCAGACCTTGAAAACAAAAACGTAGACTAACTTATCACAACTTGAAAAAGGTCATACGTGAGAGAAAAAAAAATATTTTACTACGTTTCCTTCTAGACAGAAACTGACGTATCACAACCTAAAAAAAATTGTTCGTGCAAAACACAATCACATTTTCGCATTTTCTGCTTAGCAAAAACATCACATGTCAAATGAAAAAGAACATAATAGTTTACATCATCGACATGGTGAGGATGCAATTCTCATAAGAAATGTCGATTCCACCTCGAACATGGCTTGTCAACAAGTGAAACTAGTTTTCAGTGGCAAGCACAAGTTAACCTACCACATCTTGAAAAAATACATATGTGAGAGAAACAAGTATGAACACATATCCCACAATGGTCATGGTACTGACCGAGAGGAAAAAATGACATTTCATGGGCTAGAGCCAACACCATGCACTGCTACCAATGAAAACCAGCAAACACTTTTGCATACTTCCCTACGGAAGAAATATGCAAAACATATCTATATGAAACAAATTAAAGACACTCCTTCCATTACATGTGCAATTTGAGATCAATTGAATTTCACAAAAACCAGTAAGTATTTCATGCCTAATTTAGAAGCAGAGTACCTCGGCTTGACACTAAATGAAAACGATCGCTTGAAAATGGAAAAGTGTCACACTTTGCAATGCCCGACTAAATAAGATGTAATACACCACTACCATATGTAAGTGCACCTACAGAACTTGAAGAGGGACTTGTGCCTTTGTGAATTGCAATTGCACAAATCAAACCCACGGGCTATAAACGACTCCAAATGGGATGAACATGATCAATTATAAATGTGCCTATCCAACTAGATGTTGTGCAAAAATCCTTGCCACAATACATTAGTGATACAATGAAAATTGATGTATCTCTCAAAAGACGTTTGCAATACAAGAATGCATACCAGACAGGTAAAGTGTGTGTGCATGTTGTCATGAAAGAATTAAAAGAATTTTGTTCCAGGGATCTGTACAATTCACATAACATTTGTATAAATGAGAACTAGAACAATGTTCTTGGAGAAGGGTATGACACCTCTGCACAGACTCTTGAAACTGCTAGTGAATTTGATACAAGCGATGAATTGGAGAATGAAATGCCTGATGAAACATGAATAAATGGATTCACTGACTCACAACGCATTTGTGACTTGCAAGACAAGATTGTCGAAATTTCACCTGATGAGGGGCAACATCCACTTGGAATATTCAGGGACAAACTTGTTGAGGAAATGAACTTCTCAACATTGTTCTATGGATATCCACATCCGAGTGACATTACAGAATGATTCAACTACCATAAAATAGTTTGATGGGAGTTGCTACATTCAAGCGGTGACTTCTCCTATCACATAACAAATTTGTTTTTCAAAACAATGCACATAATAATTCACCAAGTGTTGTCTTGCATGTGGGTGCGAATAAGAAAAGGCCAGCTACAAGGAAGAAATTTATTGTCCAAAGATGTCACGTACAAAGAAAACCTAGAAAAAATCCTGAAATCTGATATTGGATACATAGATTTCAAAAACATTCGCATCTCTCCTGACTATTTGCAACAAAACAAGAAAACTATTTTTGCAATGATACGACAATTGGGTTGCCAACAATTTTTATCACATTTACAAGTGCATAGCATCACTGGGATCCGTTGGTGGCTACGGTGTTTGCATTGTATAGGAACAGGAAAAGGAAAAAATAAACTTATACACTGGAAAATGATGACATTGACTACCTCATAAGAAAATCCCCAGTAACATGTACTCGCTACTATAGATAGAGAATAAATTCTTTGATACAATTTATATTGCATGATGGAACATTTTTTGAAAAAATATTGGACTACTTTTTTGCGACTGAGTTCCAGAATAGGGAGAGTGAGCATGACCATGCACTATTCTGGATAGAGGGTGAACTGATCTATGGAAATGAAAACAACTCACAGATCAAGAAGTTTGTGGAAAAATACATAACATGTAACATAGATCATTTGGATCTATAACTTGCCAAAGTTCATAGACATTATCATACAAAAAGCTATAAAAAATGAAAAAAATTCACATTGCAGATACAACTTCCCTGTGCCGCCAATGAGAAGAACAAGAATCATAGAGCCACTTAGTTTAGAGGACAATGTTTCCATTGAGAAATCTAAATCATTGTTCGAATTTCTAGAACAACAAGACTTTGATGAGTTAATGAGCTTCGACGACTTCTTGACAAAGATAAATCTAACAAAAGATGAGTACATCCAAGCCATACAATGTATGCTTAAACAACCGACATTTTTCCTTAAACAAAAACTTTCCCATATTTAGAACAACAGTTTCTCCAAGGACATGCCAGTTATGTGGAATTAAAATATAGATCCACAGTATGTCCTCAATGCATATAATCCAGCATCGTACTATACCTCGTATATGACAAAGGTTGACAAGTGCATTCAGAAGAATACACAAAGAACATGAAAGAAGTCATATTGATGCTATGCAAATGATACATACACTTGGAAATACATTTCTTAATCTTCAACAAATGTATGCTCAACAAGTAGTCCACATTGCACTTTCCTTGCCCCTCAATTGTATTTCAAGGAAATGTGTCTTCATAAACACATCTCCACTTCAGAAATGCACATTTGTGCTTAAACCACCGTCTTTGCTAGAACAAGAGCCTGACAATTCAATGGATGTGTTATGTCTATCTATTATTGATTATTATCTCCATCGTCCATCTCCTATTAAGCATATATGATTAGCAGAGTTCGTATCGCATTAGAAAAAAAAATGGTGCACGCATATCAAAAAGAAAAAAACACTCTGTAATACGCTTTGTCAAATACAACAAACATACTAACTATCAAAACTATTGTAGAGAAAAACTATTGTTATATGTTCTGTTTGATCAAAATGAAAACACATTACAACATAAGTTCCCTACATGGGAAGCTGCGTATATTCCCTCTGAGACTATAGTACAAACCAATGAATCTAGATTTACATACAATGTTAATCCAACATGGGGTGATCTAGAAAGTGCAGTTAATGAACTAGAAAACCATGACAATCTTGATGATACATTCACAAACCATAAAACAACTAGAACTCTTTGTGAGTCCTATGACTTGCAAGCATATTTGCCTCGTCCTCGAGAAGGCGGTATTGAAAAATGTATCAATATTGGTTTTCAAGTCACAAACCATCCTTTCCTTATTCAAAATAACGAATACCACGGAGTCAAACTTCTATTGAATCAAGAACAACAAACAATTCTAAAGGACACTGCGCTTAAAAAAAGTTTGAACATGAAAACTCTTGTGCACTTGTTCCTTTCAGGAGGGGCGGGAACATGCAATACATTCAGAGCGAAATCACTATTCCAAATGCTTATGCAAATATATGATTAAAATAATTCCTCTAATCCTATGAAACCAAAGGGGCTAGTAGTTGCATACAGAAGAAAAGTTGCATATAATGCAGGTGGAACAACAGTCCACTCTGCATTTTTTAGGCCTTTTAACAAGTCACAGTTTCTTCCACTCGGTAAGGAAATGTTAGATACCTTGTCTAAGATTTATGATGAACTGCAACTTGTCTTTATAGATGAGACATCTTTGATTGGAAATCGCTTCTTGTATTCCATTGAAAACCGTTTAATAAACATAAAACATGTGCACACCGAATACTTTGGAAACATTGACATTATATTCTATGGGGATCTTTACCAGGTGCAACCCATCCAAGATTTTGATATTTGAACAACCTATGGTCAATATGTAAACAATGACACATGACCTCTGGAAAGACAATATAAAATGGTTTGAATTACATACTACAATGCATCAGATAGATGAAACATTTATTGCAATTTTGAATAGAATGTAGACAAACAACCAAACACATGATGACTTAACATATATCAATTCAAGGTGCATGCGACCTGCACCAATAGACCCAACTTTCCCTTACCTGTTCTACACGAATAGGGATGTTTCAATGCATAACAAGTACATGCTATCGCGTAGGCCTAGCGATGATATCATCATCAATTCAATTGACCTCTAAGAAGACAACCATGGAAATGTGCCATGTCGTGAACATACAACCACTTTGACTTTGCAACTTGTCCTGAAATTAGACATTTTGATTGAAATATATGCCTGTAACTATGATTCACAGGATGGCCTAGTGAATGGTGTAGATGGAATACTCAAAGGCTATACCAAAACAAAAAAACTTGATGTCCTCTGGATTAAGTTCCACGAGCCACATATAGGCCACTGACAAGCAAACAAGTTGGATTATCTATATAATTCAAACACTTCATGTGATTGGACACCTATCTTACGAATATCAAAACCAGTATCGACATCGGCAAAGATAGGTCGACTAGAGATTCAAATTTTTTTTCCAAATAAAATTCCATCTGCATGTACAATCCACAGATCGCAAGGAATAACACTTGATAGTGTTGCATTTGACCCCTATGTAATTCGAATACATGGACTTGTATACACAACATTGTCCCGTGTCAGAAGTATAGACTCCTTGTATTTACTAAGTCCTCTTACAAAAGATAACTTCAAAGTCAAACACAAAGTTGATATTGATATGCAACGCCTTGGGACTACTACAAAGTGGAATCTACAATATGATTACAAATCCATACAAACAAACTCATCTTTATCAATTATCTCACTTAACATGCACAACCTACATGCACACATGGATGATATAATCAGTGACTATGACACAATGTAATCCAATATTTTGTGCTTGCAGGAAACATACATGACATTATGCATGCAAAACAAGCAATTTCCAAATCACAATTGCATATCGAGTTACATTACACACGGGGTGATGATATTAGTGAAAAAACATGTAACAATTTTGGAGCATATGCATTTCAAAGAAAACAATGTTGAGATGGTGCTCGCAAAAGTATTTATCCATGCATCAGAAATTGCAATACTGAATATCTATGTTGCTCTGCATGCAACATTCTCCAACATACTAAATTTTATTTCCAATGAATTAGAGAATTTACATATGAACGAAACCACTGTCATTGTAGGAGACTTCAATATTGGCATGCTACAAAATAATGGCAGAACAAAAGAATTGGAAAAATACATGTGCAAATGCAGTTTTCACTTTCTTTTGGACAAGATAAACCATGTACAAAATAGACTTATTGACCATGTATGGTCGAATGTACCCATTTCTCAATACAACGTCTTTATATTAGACACATATTGTTCTGATCATGATACAATTGGTATTGCACTTGAATTATGAGATATACATCGAACATATTGAAAAATTATATTTCTATTTTTCAAAGCATATATGTCTATCTTGTTGTAGAAAACCAAGTTATCCAACTTCTTAGTTTTCCCTGGTTTGTAATTTATTTTGGACACAAATTTTTATATATAAACAAACATGGATGAATAAAAAAATGGTACATTCTTCTAACACTATCTGTTACTCTATTCCTTTTATTCTATTTTATTTACTGTATGTACATATTCCTTGTTTTTTCCTTACATGTCAACTTATGTTCATTTCCATTTTGTTTTGAACTTTTTTTCATTGAAAAAAACAGGAAAACTGGACAAGGCAAATAACTCTTAACCAGAAATGTAGAAGAATACATGCAAAGGTGCATACTTCTAGCCGTATTCCATATCCAATTGTTTTTCATTTACTCTATCTATACTTGTTCCACTTGTTTGCATCTCTTCTTGTTTTTTTTCCTTGGATACTACATATCTTCCTATATAGTAACTTATCTTCATGTCAATTATATTTCATGTGTCGCTATCTTGAAATAAATATATTTGTACTCCATGTTTTTTTCATGTGTTCCTATGTAGCAGCTTCCTTTCATGTCCATTGTATTCTTTGTATTATTGCATTGAAAAAAGAACATAGTAATTGAACAAAAGGATGGAGCCTTATGTGCCACAACTAAGAAAGATGAAGTACAATCTTCTAGAAGTTATGACTACAGTTGTTCCGCAACAGATACAATGCGTATGGCTAATGCACATCCATATCAAGTATAAAAATATACACATGTTCATAGCCATTGTCTCAAAAGTGACATGTACATGCACAATGAACCGTCGCAAACATCAGCACAACGAAAATGATGAAGGTAAGGATTCATATATTACGCTCTTTCTATGTTTACAAAACCAATATCTGTAGTTATTTAATCTGCTATGCCATGGAAAAAATGTTTATGTCGTTTACATGACATTTTGTTAGTTCACAAGAAGTATCAACAAGGTCTAGTTCACAAGAACTATCGACAAGGTCCAGAGACTAAGAGGTATGGTTGCAAAAACTATGGTCTCCATACGTTGTCCAATTTGTGCATATATTGGAGCTTGTCATATTTTAGAATATGCTTGCATGTAAGAATGTCAAGTCATATATTGTGTCTATTGCTTGTTGAAATATATATAAACAACATCTCTTTTAACATGAACCAGGGCTTGTTGAGCTCCAGCTATATTCCATGGCTGAGAATGTTTTTCCCATAGTTGATTTGTTTCTATCGCTTAACAATTATCAGACTAAGTGATGTTGTGTGAGGTATACAAATCTTTTCTCCCTTTATTTTTCCTCTTCTATACTTACCTGTTTTCCCTTTTCTTCTTCCCCTCTATTATCTGTTTCTGGTTCTATACTTAGTCCCATATCTATGCTCACGGGTTCTCAGGATGACAAAGTGAGAAATTCTATGTCCATCTATATCTTTACATCACGAGTCCGACCGACCACTGTTCATTTTCATACTTAGCCAATTTTCCTGCGTAGGTTCCATCGAACTCTCATGCCCCGTGTTCATGGTATACATATTGCACCCAAAAATTATGTGATCTACAATTCGACCCCAGACTCCTCGAACTCCCAAGCCTCACTCTACCTAGGATGACTCCGTCACAATGCTTGCATATAAGTGTGCCAAGCCATATATTTTGTCTATTGCTTGTTGAGATATATATAAACAACATCTCTTTTATCTTGAACCAGGGTCTGTTGAGCTCCATATATATTCGATCAATGATTTTTTTTTTCCCATGGTTGATGTCTTTCTATCGCTTGATAATGATCTAAAAAAGTGTTCTTGTGTTAGGCATACAGTTCTTTGCTCCCTTTGCTTTTCCTCTTTTATACTTACGCATTCTTCCCTTTTCTTCTTTCCTTGTATTATTCGTTTTTGGTTCTATACTTAGTCGCATATTTATCCTTGCGGATTCCATAGGTGGTGGAGTGAGAAATTCTATATTCGTCTATATCATCACATCACGGGTCCGACCGACCGTCGTTCGTTTCCATACTTAGCCAATTTCATGGTTGCAGGTTCCCGCGTAGGCACTATCAAACTCCCATGCCCTGTGTTCGAGTATACATCTTGTACCCAAAACATCAGTAATCTACAATTCAACCGCATAATCCTTGAACTTGCAAGCCTCACTCTTCCTACGATAACTTCGTCTGACTGCCCTGCCTTTCCATACTTAATAACAAGTGTTGTTGTGTGACACATAAAGTTCTTTGCTCCCTTTCTTTTTTCCCTGCTATACTTGTCAGGTTTTCCCTTTTCTTCTTCCCCTCTATTATCTGTTTCAGCTTCTATACCTAGTCGCATTTCTATGGTGGCGGGTTCTTGGGGTTGCGGACTCGGAAATTCTATATCTATATATATCTTCATATCATGGGTCCATCTGACAATTGTTCATTTCCATACTTAGCCAATTTTATGCTCGTTGGTTCCCGACTAGGCCCTATCGAACTCTCATGCCCCAAACTCTCATGACCCATAGTTGATGTGTTTCTGTCGCTTGATAATTATCAGACAAAGTGTTCTTGTGTGAGGCATAAATTTATTTGCTCCCTTTCTTTTTCGTCTTTTATACTTAGTCTCATTTCTATGCTTGTGGGTTCTCAAGTGGCGGACTCACAAATTTTATATCCATCTATATATTGACATCATGAGTTTGATCGACCTTCGTTCATTTCATTACTTAGCCAATTATATGGCCACGGGTTCTCGGGTAGGCATTATCGATTTCTCATTCCTTATGTTAAGAGTATACATCTTGCACCCAAAACTTGGGTGATCTACAATTCAACCACAGAATACTTGAATTCACAAGACTGACTCTACCTATGATGACTTCATCTGACTGCCATGCCTTTCCATACTTAGTCGTTTATTCAAAGTTTCGCGGGTTCGTGGACTCCCAAGTTCACAAAAGTATCAAATCATTTTCCGCTCCCCTCCATCCCTGCCACCTTCTCCCCTTCCTAATGCACATTAACTATGATTTTACTCTTACCAACTCACCACATATGTTCAAAAAGATTGGCATTAATAATAGGAAAGCTCGAGGACATATCCCATTAAAATTCATTAATAAGAGAATATTATGGAATCTGATCAGTTTCTTTCTGTCAATCTTGAATTAGCAAAAAATTGTTGGTTATTTTAGTTTTTTTAATGCATCATCATAGAAGGAATGCAATATTGCGCTAGCCCATTATCATCTACAAAGGTGTTGACATGATTCCACTCTTTAGTATTGTGCATATATTACAACTTCGCATATTTGAGACTATTCTTTCATATGGAAATGTTGATCCACCCTTCAAATTTGAACATGGTTTGCATTTGGGCCACAAAAAATACTAATAAAATAAAATAATATGAGCAGTGTTTAAGTAAATATAAACAAATTATCTTCTAACTTGAACTTGATTTTGTCGAGGTCTAGGTATATTACATATCTGACAATGTTTTTACCATAGTTAATGTTTCTGACCACCAGTTCCCGGATTCATGCTATCGAACTATCATGCCACTTGTTCCATGATATACATATTGCACCCAAAATTTTCTTTATCTACATTTCGACCCCAGACTCCTCGAACTCACAAGATTCACTCTACCTACAATGAGTCTATCTGCATCCGTCTGACTGCACTGCCTTTTAATATTTACTTGATTTCCCTTCCATCTTCACACACTTTCCCAATGTAAATTGATTACATTTTTATTAGCTTCAAAAATATTGGAATTAATGAGAGAAAATTTCGATGACATGTCCCATTAAAATGCATTAAACAAATATTTACGGGAGATTATATTACCATCCTCCAGTGTTCATTCTAAATACTATCACAATTACTGCCGCATGTAGCAATATAAACAAATCTTCATCAAAACAATAGCTTTTCTCAAACGCACCCCACGTGCACCTCAATTGCCTGAAGTGAGCCATATTTGGATCCATCAACTAAACCTCCCTATTATCGAATTGGCAGAGGTCAATATTATGTCATTAGATTTTTTTTATTTTTTTTTGTGTATCTAGAGATTGGAAAAAATGTTATTTACTTTAACTTTTTGAAGGAATTGTACCTCGCCTTTACATACTTAGTAGATTATTCACCTCCTATTGTCAAAGATTTGCAGGCTCCCGGGCTCCTAGGTTCACAAAATTTTCAAAGAAATTTTCACTCTCGTCCATCCCCACCACCTTCACATGCTTCCCAATGCACATTAATTATACCTTTTTTAGTGACAACTCACCTGACACATCGAAAAGATTGGCATTAATAGGATAAAAGGTTGAGGACATATCCCATTAAAACACATTGAACCAAGATTTATGGGAGATTATATTATGATGCTCCAACGTTCATTTTAAATACTATGAGGAGAAAAGGAACGTTCTCATCACCTTATGGCTGCATATCGACAACATTTTTGTGGAGATACCCTAAATATTTTCGGGAGTGAGGACTAGATTTTTCAATGGTCCAGAGCTTATGACTACTACTCATCCCCTTCTTCCCAAAAGAGAGTTATATCGACATATGACATTGCGGGAACAGGTTGTGTCCCCAATTTTTTTGACATTAAGGAGTTGGTCACGTACTGCATCGACAACTATATTCTGAACCAGTGGATTATCCAGTTGTACAACCCTTCCCAAGTCTCCCTATCGCCTCAAGTATTTCAAAAGATGTTAAGACTTCCCGACCCAACGCCTACTTTCAAGGGTGAGAATTGAAGACAGTTCTTAAAGAAGCATGATAATGAATTGGACCTCTTACCTAAGTTTTTAGAGAACCCAACAGTCGCTCCCTAGCACATGACCAGATTACAGGTTAGTGCATTTCAAAACCCTTTCCGGAAAATTGCATGGCTTTTCACTAGGATAACGGGACAAGAAAGTACAACCAACATCTCTTAGATGATTTTGTATATTTTATATTTTATGGTCAGGGAACAAGCCATCTTCCATTGGGGAAAATTGATTTCCACTGAAGTATCTTCCCAGTTATTGCAATACACAAGGCAGAAGAAATTCTTTATGTCATCTTATTTAATTTTCACGGTGGCGAACTACTGTCCATTCCATGGACTATCTATGTGTAAGAACGTGAACTATGAATTTGACCCAATAACCTTCTCGTACCAGATATTATGGAGACACGACGCTTCCCAAATTTTTTATGAAGTCTTTAATGATTTTGTTTCAGCTTTTAAAGCATCCATATTTGGAAAGTGTTTTCCCTGGATGTCTGACCAGGTGACCAAGTTCCTGGACAGGAAGGCCACACTAGAATAAATAGAGAACTATAATGTTATAAGGATTTTTAGGTCCAAAAAAATCCTTGCTTCCTTCAATGTCACATATCTGGTACAACATTTTTTGTTGGAATAGAAAGGTAGTACATCTACAGGTTGCATTTTTCCCATGAAAAAAGAAAAATTCAATTCATATCTCTACCTTGGAATGTCAGGGATTTCATGGTAAGGAATATTGTAATGTCCCAAAGTTGGGACATTATGTGTCATGTGCATCCTGGAATCTAGGATGAGGCCATGTGTCATGTGCAGGAGATTCATAGAGTTGATATATTTCAGGACTATGTCTCACACGATATTGCAGTTCACTTCTTGATATGGGACCCAAGGGGCAGAGTGCGTGATAGTTCATCTTTGGATAGGTTATACTATGTGTCCTACAGGTGGACATGGGATCCTATTATTCTACTTGGAGGGATTTTGTTATTTCTTGAGGACAAGAAATACTCTAGCAGGGAGGACTGTAATGTCCCCACTTATGGACATCATTAGATTTCAGGGTGTTATGATGACCAGAGCAACCAAATGGATGTTATAGCGAGTACAATGTCTATTGATGGATATTTTTGGGTTTCTATTGCATTGCTCATATTATTTAATCATTGTAATCCATTCCGCACATATTGGTGTTGGTTCCATTGCATTCTGACGATTTCCATGATTTTGAGTATTTTGAGCTATAGATTAATTAAATTAACTAAAGAGGTCATTTTGGGCACAATACTTGGAGAAACCTCTCAGTGTAATAGCTCATTGGATTCAGGAAGAAAAAAACTACATGATAGGATGATGAAAACTGATTTTCAGTGGTTAGGGAATCCACAAGGAGAGATAAGGTGTTTTTCATATGTAAAAAGGTTAATTAATTAATTAAAGTGATTTAATTAATTAATTAATAATTAATAAAATTGAAGTCACTTTTGAGGGACAAGGTGAGAATGAAGTATAAAAGAGAGGCAAGGGCCTCTATTCTCGGATTCATGTATGATTATATTTTGATATGTGGCTTCTAGCTAGTGAGCTCATACATTGGGGGTTTTGAGGGTTTGGACTTAACAAACCCTAGAGGAAGATTTGGTGGTGAAACATTCCACCAATATTGTGACCCCAAAATATCCATCAATAGTCATGGTACTCACTATAACATCCATCTAGCTGCTCTGGTCATCATAACACCCTGAAATGTAATGATGTCCCAAAGTGGGGACATTACAGTCCTCCCTGCTAGAATATTGTTTGTCCTCAAGAAATAACCAAATCCCTCCAAGTATAATACTAGGATTCCATGTACACCTGTAGGACACACAGTAGAACCTATCCAAAGATGAACTATCACACACTCCACCCCCTGGGTCCCATATCAGGAAGTGAACTGCAATATCCTCTGAGATAGCCATGAAATATATCAACTCTGTGAATCTCCTACACATGACACATGGCCTCATCCTAGAATGAGTCAATCCTCCAATTCCATACCAAGATTGACATGGCCTCCATCAACTGCACATGTTGATGCCAGAGTGAGGTACTACAATACCTCCGTGAGACACCCTCAAGTGATGTTCTCTCCTCAATATTGAAGCTCAATGGGAAGTCAAAACAACTTTCCCCTACAAAGGTCCACTCGCCCCTATTAGTCAGTGAAATCCCCAACCCTGTAATCCCCGGGTCCCATGCTAATATTTTTCGAAGATCACCATGTTGTAGATGCACTACTCTGACCATGTCTGACTACTCCCTATCTATATATTGGATCCTCCACTCCTGGATCCTCAAGATGAAATACCTGTGGCAATTGGACTTGTTGTCCAGAAACTGCAACTATAAAAATATCTATGTGGAAGTAGTACCTGCCCAACCATATCCATGCCCGATCATGATAATTAAGAGGGATAAACTGCCTCGCTCCATAAGAAAAGTCCCTACAGGCCCACTCAAAACCAACCCAAGGTGAAGTATGTGGCTCTCTAGCGCAACCTAGGTCATCATGCAGTGAAACATCCTGCTAACAAAATGAACTCCCGGATCCCATGGAAAACTTGGAAGTTTATCACTTCCAATCTCTGCTAACTGCTCTTGTGTCAAACTGATCACTGTCATAAGCCCTATGTGCTCATCTTCTATCACCTAGCCTATGATGCTAATCATCCTGCACAAAGTCTCAACTGTCTGCCTAACACAACCCATTTTTTTCCTATTGTATGTCGTAAAAGCACTCATGTTAGGTGATCTCAACCTAACCACTCTCCATGTCCTCTACCACTGTCTATCTCTCCTCATGCTATTGTCTATGATAAAATCATGGGGAAAGGATAATAGTAACATCTATAGCTGACTGTAGGACTGGAAACTATCACATGATTTTTTCAATCCCAAGGATTTGACCAGAAGCTTGTCCATTGGTATCCATGATAAATACTCGCCTGTAGTCATCACTGAATCCCAATCATCCAGTACAACCGGAAGTAACTACGCCAATTGCTAGTCAACCAACCTCCATCTCTCCTCTCCCATTGAACTACTGATACAGTGAAGGTGATCTCTCATTACTAGGTGTTGTTGCAAAGGAGTGACATATGCATGCTCCCCTAAGTGTGTCTCCTCCTTGCAAGGAAATATACCCCTCTAAATCTCACCATACATATCGGCATGTTCCTGTGAGCTATCACTCAACATTGTATGCTTTGTCATACTCATGTCATCTCCCATATACTCATGCTGCATTGTAGATCCTGGGTGTACTACTGGATCAACCTCTACATGAATTTCAACCAATCTCAGGACGTAAATGGAAGTGTCCTCAAAATTGTCACTGGGTGTATGTGAGTGATCGAATGTATGAAAGATCCTCATGGAGGGTATCTCCTGCCCCTCTCGATCATAGCTCCCCATACTCATCAGTGATCCTGGGTACTCCTCATGCTCCTCTGCTAGACCACCAACATCCTTTAGCAATGTGACTGAAGAACATATCTGACCCTCCACTAAGATAGATGTAGTGAATCTCTGGAGAATCTCCTCAAGAGGCTCTATTGATCTGGATTCTAAATCTCAAAGTGCTATATCTGTGCCTCTCAAGAATCCTTAGGTGCTCTCAAATTCATGGGTAAAACTGTCCATATCCAAATCCTGCTCCCTTAGAGCCCCATGATACATCGCGCCAATCCCTAATAGGTAGTCCCTGTGTGTCAAAAACTACTGGTAGTCAGTACTCATCATAAACACTCTCTCCTTAAGAGTATGAAGGTCATCCAAAGAAAATCCCTCATCTACACTACCATGTTCCACTGATGCCCTCCAACAGTAATCAGCCACTAATGCGTGTGTGTCATCAAAATGCCTAGTGGCTTCCATGATCATATGCTCACTGACTCTCAACTGACCTGCTAAGTGGTGTGACTCATGATCATAGTCATGGTAAGGTGCAACCTCATGCCTCTCACTGCTAGTGCCAACAATGGAATCCCCAACAACACTTTATGTACAACATAAGGCATTGAACTGCCCACGATGCACTATGCTATTAGGTCCTCCTGTAAGCCACTTCACACCATCACCTAATTCTATATCCCTTTGAATCACATTGTATCGTATATGAATAGTTGTATACTCATGTGCACTCACCCTGCTACTATCATCTGCACCTGGATCCCATAATGATGTATCTAGACACGTGTTTTGGTCATCCTTCCCAATAAGGGGTACACCCTCATCACTACATGATGGTCCTATAAGTAAGTGTCCCATCCAATTTTCCATCTCCACAACCTGATCAAACAATGGAGTCTCCCAAAGAAGTAACCCACTCTCCTCATGCTGATATGTGAGTGTAAGGTCAACTGTCTACACGTCAGGTATCTCCTTCTGGATGTGTGGATCCATATTTCCCTAGGGTGTATCCCTCATGCACTACTCCTCTATCACATATGACATGCCACTGCTATCCTCATGTATCATGGCTATCTTAGGTGTTTGGAAAGATGAAAGATGTGTCACGGTCATCATAGGGACCTTATCATCTCTAGGTGCTAACACATGTGAATCCTCACTAGTGTCGCCACTTTGTTGAGGTGCAAGGTCATCAATAGCATGTGATATGATTGTTGAAACATAGGTTCTATCATCCTGTCCATCCAATATGCAAGGGTCACTATCCTCCTTAAGCATGCAAGAATCACTAGCCTCTATTAAAAAGTTACCAACATCATCGGACTGCTCCAAATAATCATCTATCACTGCATCCTCACACACCTCATCATCACTATCATAGTGCACCTCAATGATGTGCTTCTTACCTCTACCCCTACATCTATGATCTAGTTCCCAAGGCACTTTGCAACTATAGCAAAGTTGTCTGCTCCTAATGGGTGCGACGTTTCTCTATTCCTCCCTCCATCTAGTTGTTGTTGCTATGTTTTCCTCTATTGTGTTTACCCACTATGTAACCTCATTTTCACTCCATCTAGGATTTTTAATGGATACAAACTGTTGGAAGGTTAATTTATCCCTACTTTCCTCCCTAAGGGTGTAATATTCCTTCTCACAGAATACAATCTCTCTAGAAAACTACACCATATGCATCTCTCCTTATGGAAGAACCCTCAGGCTGGCAGGAGTCTAAGCTTTGATACCACTGTAATGTTCCCAAGCCAATATGATAGGAACATCACATTTTTTCATGAAGTTTAAATTGTTCTAGTTGTGGCATTTCGTCAAACACTTTGCTGATTTACTTACTTTTGGGTGTTTACTTGCAGGTTGACTTATTCAATCATCCTTAGGGTTTGTATTCAATTATCATACATAGGTATGAAGATATAATCAAATAAAATACAATATACACCAGATATGGAACCAATAGTAAAGATCTAACCTTTATTAACATAATGAGAAAGAACCTGATACAAAAATGATGCAGATCTTGAATGATCAACAGATGGATCCAATAAACATAATAGAAGCTTCTACAAAATGCTCCTGGGAAGAAGATGAAAGCCTCTATAAGTTGAATACACAATGAATATCGAATAGAAGAAGAGATCTAGGTCATATGCAATACGAAACCCCCAACTAGAAAGGCCATGCTCTAGTAGAAGACTGAAACCCTCAATAATTTGACCCAACTAAAGAAAGCTTCCAAATGAGTCCAAACTCTGTCAAATGATAGATCGGGGTGATAGGATTCCCCTACTGAAGTTTCAGGCCGAAATGCTATGGATAACCCCTCCATATGATGAATCCTCCAATGAAGCTACGCCCTCATGAAACCCTAAACTGCCCAATAATTCATCCTTGATGAAGGAGGCCTCCAAATGCCCCAAAACTTGTTGGAGAGATAGATCGGGACACTGCAAGTCACTAGGTGAAGTCTCCAGGTCAGATATGGGGTATAACCCCTCCAAAATGAGTAGATATGAATCTCAAAAATGCCCTCCTTCTCTCCAATTCGTCCCAATCCTCTAGGAAATCATATGTACCATTTACATCTCTCAAAAGGGACTAGAAATGATGGTGAATACCTTGAAAGAAGAACCCATATGCTCAAATATCCAAAATCCCTTCTCCTTGGCTAGATCGAACCTTCCTTCATTAAATGGTGCGCCCCCCTTGCTAGAAAACCCCAATGGTGCGCCCTCTCTCCTCCTGTACTTGTGAATGATGTAGAACTCCCCTGCAATGGAGTAAAACTAAAGTAGAATGGTGTGGGGGAGTATTACATCCTAGATACCAAGCTCGGGACAATCTAGGTGGAATATTTCACCACTGAATCATCCTCTGGGGTTTGTTAAGTCAAAACCCTCAAAACCCCCAAGGTATGGGCTCACTAGCTAGAAGCCAGATATCAAAAGATAATCATACATGGATGCGAGAATAGAGGCCCTTGCCTCTCTTTTATACTTCCTACTCACCTTGTCCCTCCAAAGTTACTTCTATTTTATTAATTATTAATTAATTAATCAAATCACTTTAATTAATTAATTAACCCTTTTACCTCTAAAATACACCTTATCTCTCTGTGTGGCTTCCCTGCCCACTGAAATTCACTTTTCATCATCCTATCATGTACTGTTGTTCCTCCCGATTCCAATGAGATATTACACTAAGAGGTTTCTCCAAGTATTGTGCCCAAAATGACGTCTTCATTCAATTTAATTAATTTATAGCTCAAAATACTCAAAATCATGGAAATTGTCGGAATGCAACGAAACTAATGCCAATCTGTGTAGAATGGATCATAATGATGAAATAGGATGAGTGATGCAAGCCAAACCCCAAAATATCCCTCAATAGTGATTGTAATCTCTATAACATCCATCTGGTTGATCTGGTTATCATAACACCCTCAAATGTAATGATGTCCCAAAGTGGGGACATCACTTACATTTCAGGGTGATTCGGTGGAGCCCATACCTTGGGGGTTTTGAGGATATGATTATATTTTTATATTTGGCTTCTAGCTAGTGAGCCCATACCTTGGGAGTTTTTAGGGTTTTGAATTAACAAACCCTAGAGGACAATTCAATGGTGAAATATTCCACCTAGCTTGTCCCAATATTGGTGGAATCTTTCACCAGCAAATCATCCTCTAGGGTTTGTTAAGTCAAAACCCTCAAAACCCCCAAGGTATGGGCTCCACCAATAGCTCAAAATAATCAAATCATTGAAATCATCAGAATGAAATAGAACCAATGCCAATCTATGTGGAATGGTTCATAATGAAGAAATAGGATGAGCGTTGCAAGACAGACCCCAAAATATCCCTCAATAGTCACTGTACTTGCTATAACATCGATATGGTTGATTTGGTCATCATAACACCCTGAAATGTAATGATATCCCAAAGTGGGGACATCACTTATATTTAAGGGTGATTCGGTGGAGCCCATACCTTGGGGGTTTTGAGGGTTTTTACTTAACAGACCCTAGAGGGTGATTCGGTGGTGAAATATTCCACCAAGCTATAGAGGCCCTTGCCTCTATTTTATACTTCATGTTCACCTTGTCCCTCCAAATTGACATTCCCTTGCCTCTCTTTTATACTTCTTGCTCACCTTGTCCCTCCAAAGTGACTTCTATTTTATTAATTATTAATTAATTAATTAAATCACTTTAATTAATTAATTAACCTTTTTACATCTGAAAAAGACCTTATCTCTCCTTGTGGCTTCCCTGGCCACTGAAAGTGACTTTTCATCATCCTATCCTGTAGTGTTCTTCCTCCCGATTCCAATGAGATATTACACTCAGAGGTTTATCCAAGTATTGTGCCCAAAATGACGTCTTCAATGAATTTAATTAATTTATAGCTCAAAATACTCAAAATCATGGAAATCGTCGGAATGCAATGGAACCAATGCCAATCTGTACGGAATGGGTCATAATGATGAAATAGGATGAGTGATGCAAGTCGGACCCAAAAATATCACTCAATACTGAATGTACTTGCTATAACATCCATCTAGCTGCTCTGGTCATCATAACACCTTGAAATGTAATGATGTCCCAAAGTGGGGACATTACAGTCCCCCCTACTAGAATATTATTTGTCCTAAAGCAGTAACCAAATCCCTCCAAGTATAATACAAGGATCCCCTGTCCACTTGCAGGACACATAGTAGAACCTATCCAAGGATGAACTGTCATGCACTCAATCCCCTGGGTCCCTCCAAAGTGACTTCTATTTTATTAATTATTAATTAATTAATTAAAGTGATTTAATTAATTAATTAATAATTAATAAAATGGAAGTCACTTTGAAGGGAAAAGGTGAGCATGAAGTATAAAAGAGAGGCAAGGGCCTCTATTCTCGGATTCATGTATGATTATCTTTTGATATCTGGCTTCTAGCTAGTGACCCCATACCTTAGGGGTTTTGAGGGTTTTGACTTAACAAAACCCTAGAGGACAACTCAGTGGTGAAATAATCCACCTATCTTGTCCTAAGCTTGGTATCAGGGATGCAATACTCCCCCACACCATTCTACTTCATATCTACTCCATTTTAGGGGAGTTCTACATCAGTCATAGGTACAGGAGGAGAGAGGATGCACCATTGGGGGTTTCCAGCAAGGGGGGCACACCATTCATTGAAGAAAGGTTTGATATAACCAAGGAGAAGGGATTTTGGAGATTTTAGTGTCTGGGTTCTTCTTACAGGGTCTTCACCATCACTTCTAGTGTATTTTGAGAGAGTTATATGGTACATATGATTTCCTAGAGCATTGGGACGAATTGGAGAGGAGAAGGGCATTTTTGAGATTCTTATCTACATGGTTTGGAGGGGTTATACCTCATATTTGACCCTAAGACTTCACCTACTGACTTACAGTGTCCCGATCTATCTTTACAACAAGTTTTGGGGCATTTGGAGGCCTCCCTCATCAAGGCCAAATTATTGGGCACTTCAGGGTTTAAGGAGGGCACAACTTTATTGGAGGATTCAACATCTAGAGGAGTTATCCATAGAATTTCAGCGTGAGACATCAGGTGGGGGATTCTATCACCCTGATCTATCATTTGACCGATTTTGGACTCATTTTGAGGCTTTCTTTAGCTGGGATGAATTATTGAGGGTTTTAGTCTTCTACTAGAGAGTGGCATTTCCAGTTGGGGGTTTGGTATTGCATACAGCCTAGATATCTTCTTGTATTATGTCTTTATTGTGTATTCATCCTCTCAAGGATTTCATCTTCTTCTCTAGAGAATTTTGTAGCAACTTCTATTATGTTTATTGGATCCATTTGTTGATCATTCCAGATCTGCATCATTTTTGTATCAGGTTCTTACTCATTATATTAATAAAGGTTAGATATTTGTTATTGGTTCCATATCTAGTGTATATTGTATTTCCTTTGATTATATCTTCATTTCTATTTGTGATAATTGAATACAAACCCTAAGGAATAATTAAATAAATCAACCTACAAGTAAACACCCAAACATAAGTAAACCAACAAAGTGTTTGATGGAATGCACAACCAGAACAGTTTAAAATTCATGAAAAAACATGATGTTCCTGGCATCTTGGCTCAGGAACATTACAAATATGAACAATATTGATGGTTTCATGGGAAACTTCCACAACTTCAATTTGAAAGGTGCTAAAAAAGTAAAAGAGTTCAACCCTCATGGTATTTTTGTAGAAAACCTATTGGTTGTCGGTTTCGATAGTTATTTCAATGAAACTATCCTGAATGAATATGAAGATAACACCTTGTGAAGTCCTACTTCTGACATCGACAACCTTGAGACAATACCCAGTACCAATGATTCGTATAAGAAGAAACGAAAAGGCCCGACTGAAAAAAGTGCCCAATCCCTGACCGCCACACTCAAGACCACAACATCTCGGAGCAGTACTCCAATGGCCTTCCCAAGAAAGAAAGTCACATATAGTTCTTCAGGTGGAGAAGGAGATAATAACCCTCCCTCCGGAAAAATTGAAAGTTCTCACAAACTTCCCGCGAGAAAACAATTCAAAACAATAGTCCAAGAATAGGAGGGACTGAGGGGAGAAATTGATATCCACGAATTCTCCCTCCAAGATATGGAACTAGAAATTGACATTGACAAAATGTTTCCCGACGATGACCATCTAGAGAGAACAAATCCGCATTATCCTGAGATGGAAATAATTGGCATTGATACATTGGATGAAGAAGAGTCTTTTTCATTTCAGAGCGTTGTTTTTTACAGCGAATCCAAAAAATTGGTTGTTGAAAAGAGAGATGTAAATAATATGAAAGTAAAATCACGTTCATATATCAACCTACACATCATCTTCCCTTTCCAGATCTCCTAGATACACTAAGAAACTAGAGACACTCTAGATAACTCTATTAGCAGCCTTGAAACGGAAAACGTCGTGTTAAAGGATTGAATCAAAGAATTGGAGGGAACTCTAATGCCTCTTCCATTGTTTGCTACTCCTTTTGCAATGATCGGGCCCACCAGACCTGCGGAAAAGTTAAAAGGATCAACAAGCCTTCTCACATCAACCTAAGGCTATGTGGAAAAGAATATAAAGAGAAGAATGGAAATAATAATAGAATTTTTGGATATGTCAAAGAATATGGTCTCTTTTGGAATAAGAGTGCATGTGTTTCATGAGTATCTGCAATCAAATCTCAAGAATGAGAAAGGTTTCTACCTCGATGCAATTTTTCCATTTGGTGTTAAAGTTACTGGTATGACAGAATTCATAACAAGATAATATGATCTCCCTTTCCCAGATTAAATAGACCAACTAAACACATGTTGGAAAGAAAATGCAAGAAACCTGAATGGTATTGTTCAAGCATGTAGTCAGGCCATATCTAGAAGAGATAAACTATTCAATAATCTAACTAAGATAGATCTAGTTGGTAGCACCAATGAAGTCCAAGATGTGAAATTGATTTTCAACTCGTTGTTTTTAACCAAGCAATCATTTGATGATCAAGTCCATATCTACAAAATATTGTCATTTGAAACTTTCTATGGCATTCTTGAATATGGTGAAGATGACATGAAAAAATGGCTAGTCGGTTATTAGATTAAAAACCAAGATATTCAAGAAGCATTGCACAACCTCTCTGTTGATCTAAGGGACTCAGAAAGTGAATTATTCAATATAAAAATCCAACATGAAATCAACATGGCCCCCATGAGGAGATACATCGAAGAGTGGTTCAGAAAGGTTGTCGACCACATTACCAATGAATATCAAAGGAAGCTTCACACGGTTCCCATAACCGCTGAGGAAATCCATAAAAGGACATCAACGAGCAAATGACAAGGCATGGGAAACTATCATAGTAAGTTGATACTAATCACATTCTTCTATCTTTGTCGACGTCTTCATCCAATTACTCTAACAAATCTTTAGCTGAGGACTGAAATTTTTTTCTTTCTTCTTGCCAGGTCTTGTTGTTTCCCATCTCCAACTTTCTTCTTTCTACAAAGAAGAAAGTAACATCAGGGGAACTGTGCGTTAATCGTTCATGGTCTATTGAAGGCCCATAGAGCTAATTTGGCTCGAGTAAATTGAAGATCCGAGATCGATAGGTCACAGAATCCCAAGAGGGAAGGGGGGTTGCACCATATATGGAGACTTATAACATGGATATCATCTGCCATTTTGTCACCAATGAATATAATTAAGAAACATATGTTTGGTCTTATTCGGATGTCAAATGTGATTCTTGGTATATGCATAGTTTTCATTTTTGGGATGAAAACCATTTTCATATTCTATTTGATGACTCTAATAAACCTTCTATAGAGCACATCCTAGAGATAAAACAAGATCCTTCTATGCATACTCTTCTTTAGTTTTTGTATTTTCTAGTACTCATGTATATTTTTTGGTTGGCTCTACATATTTGGATCCACATAACCAATGTCAATTTTGGGAGTATCATTTTCAGCTGGATATTGAGTTTCGACATCTTCAGTGTGGAGTTGACATGAAAAATTGGACATGGGACCCTGTTTTACCATGGCGATTGGACTACTTCAACATGGTGGATCACATTCCTACATGGGATCCTAGTTCTCCAAGCTACTTCAACATTATGGTCTACACTTATCCATGGGACCCTGGTATATGGTTGTACATCATTATAATAAAAGTTGAGGGAAACACTTTCATATGGGGGATGGAATGTAGTGTATCTAGGGGGACTAATATAGGGTACCTAGGGAGGTACCTAAGTGGAATAATATTAG